>BLKR01003767.1:0-132329 GCA_011170035.1 Teleogryllus occipitalis | reverse complement strand
AGCTGTGACATACCGATATGTCGCATGAATATAAACTAACATTTATTTGAAGACAATATGGTGGAATATGCATTAAGAAGTTTAGACGATCGAAAGGTTAGCTACATCAAAATATAACGAACGCATGGATTGGCTGGGTGAGAGAAGGACGGTCAAATGTTATGAAAAAAAAGAAGGGAGTTTAATAGGAAGCTTCGAGGGGTGAATCATGCAAGAAGAATTCATTCTGACCGGCATCGCGTGTCTGAACGGATCGTGGATCGTGAGAGGGAGCGAGGTAGTGCAGATAGTCAGAGTCGGGTTATCAGATTGTGAAATTTGAAGGACAGCAAATAATATTGCAGATATTGCATGTGAAAGTAATATTGATGCATAAATTGGGACTTCGTCGGGAGTGGTAATCGAGTTATAGGTTTCGGGACTATGTCATAGGACGTAATCAGGACTGATAATTTTGATAGTTTGACACCATCTTGGATAGGAGCAAAAGAGGATTTCTTGGAACTTTGGACTACGGCAAGCTCGCAAGATATTTCGACTGAGAAGTCTTCGAGGGACATCAACGAAGAATAGATAAGTTAACCGCGGTATAAAATTCTAAATTCAAAGATATCTTGATCAAAGGCCTAACATTAAAATCATGTATTAAATTCACTATATTGTTTGCAAAAAGGTAACAATAAACTTTGTTAAATTTTGTTCTTTAGAAAAGAAAGTGATCTTTCATTTAGTCAATCCAAACAGTAATGAACTAGGAATTAGAATCATTCTAATTTCAGATTCCCAGCAGCGCTGTATAGTCTGCGGATCATATAATCCATTATAAAGGTAATAAGGATTATATATATCGTGACCCATTGACCCAGCAAGCCGGATGCTAAGATCTTTGCGAGATATTAAAGTAGAGAGAAAATTTGTATATCTCAATATACATTCCATAATTACACTTTGCGTTGTTTAATTTTAAAAGAAGGATGCCTGTAATAAGTATTTTACTTCAGCTTTTGGATTAATCGCCCCCCCCCCCCATCTCGATCATGTTTTTCGTCCCGAGTTCCTTGATTCATTGAGCAAATGCTGAAATGGCTATTTGTTCTGTTTCTGATTACTTTAGCTTTACTATTTGTGCAAATTTTCTGGAGCTCAATTAGGTGCTGGTGGTTTTAATAGATTTATTAAAATGATCGTTCTCTATTTCGTGGCAATAACTACATTCTTTTCGGTAGGACACGTTAAAGGATAAGAGCTAAACTCTGAAGTTTACTTTCAGGCAAATCTCGATTTCATTAGTCAACTTAATAGAATATAATAGGTAAGGGACGGATTGAAGAGCTGAAAAGTATTGCCCTAAAACTCGGGTTGCTCTTCTCCCCCATAATACGTCATGCAGATTTAACTTCTTTTTGACGTTAAATAAATTAAAGAAACACTTACACTAGTAAGTCTTTCAAATTATGAAAAATAGTCACAAACAATTTTTCCAACACTTCTTTTAAGGCGAAACTTCATAGTATTTCGCAAAGTAATTACCGAATTTCCAATGTTTCGGTGTGGATTTCAACGGTCGCTCTCCCCCAACAAAGAGCAAGACCCTTTCCTTCGGTCGGACGTCAACTGATATTGCGCACAGCGGAAAAAAAATAGCTTAACAATTTGAATTTCTTTTTAATCTATTTATAAAAAATTGTTGGTTGATGCCGGGTTTACGGTGCACCTCTGCCTTCGCTGTCACGGCCTCCTTAATACAACTGTATGTATCGTTCACTTCTGATTCTTGTGTCGTGAACGATAGTCAATGATTCATACACGGAACGTTTAAACACTTGTTTTAGAAAATTTCTTTCGGTAGAAATGCAGTTTGTGATCCGTTTTGTTCACGCGTTCAGAATTGTGACTCTTCGCTACGCGTGTCCAAGTTAAGGACGAAGCTCGGGCCTTCGGCCCTCGCGTTAACAAAACATCCTTGAGTCTGTCCAACGCATAATTACCAACGCATTTTATGCGAATAAGCTTTAAATTTTTTGTGTGTATGTTCTTTACATATATGCGAATAAATTTTAAATAAGAATTTATTTTAAACGGAACGCATACTTTTAAGAGAATTTCTTTTAAAATGTTTCTCAAAATAATATAAAAGATTCCTATATGGTGAACGATAACCTTCCTGCCCACCGATTGGAACAGAATCTGATCATGTCAAGGCACAGCAATCGAGGAAGCCTAGGCAAAGGTGCACCGTAAACCTGGGATCAGACAAGTAGTTATTTAATTTCTCAAAAAATAATTACTTAAAGAGTTACATCACGACGGGTTATTTGAAAACCTTTTCAGCCTCTGGTGGCACAAACTGTTCTGGATTCTCATTACTTTCTAAATATTTGAATCTTGCATGCATCTTTTCTTCTGGCCTCTGCTATAGGTTTCAAAATATTGTTTTTTAAATTAACTTTTGCAGTTTACGAAATCATTAACTTTATTTTAACTTTTGAATAGTCTTTCCCCTATTAGCGTCTAAGCAGATGTACTAGCGGAAAAAATTTTATTTCACGTTACGTTAAAACTTCTAACTTCGTAGCCAGCAATGTATGTGAATCTTCAGCTCATGTTCGTGGTTACGCAGATAAACTAACTCATCGCCTCAACTCTTCACAAAAATTTTTCCAAATATTGCAAACAGTATTTGAAAGACTTAGTATGCGAACGTTAGACGACCTTGCAGCCTACATCCAACAACTAATATTACATTTTGAAGTGAATTTGTTCAAGAATGGTTTCAGGATCCGCTGTTCTCTACGCTTCCGTTTGCCGGCTGTAAATTAAACCACCAAAATTTCCTTTAGAGGCTCTTGCAACTGTCTGCTTCAGAGGACGGTGTCGTTTGCTTCGCGGTGCCGTGGCTTACGGGGAAGGGGGAGAGAGTACGAGTGAGGTGACAGCGCAATTTCAGCGACCCATAGTCTTAACTTGAAGGAAGCAGGAACAGCCGTCAATATTCACGATCAGAAGAAAAGTCTTTCCACTGATTTATCAGAATTGACTATTTCTATCACAGATTGAAATTCCAAAGCATAGGTCATTGAAATGAACGATATAAAGAAATTGGCAGTGTAAGGAAGATACTAAAATGCCATATTCAAATTTAACAAGAATCTAGCACTTTTGGAAAGTTCGTAAGAACAAGCCAGCATTTTAACATACTTCAAATTCAAGCATACTAAATGAAATATTGACGATATAGTGAACATCTCCAGAACATCAGATCATAAAAAGTTGAAAATTTATTGCCGTTACTGAACTTTTCTTTTTGTAAATTTACAATGAGAAGGCACACAAAAGAAAAACGGAATACAATGGTGTACATAAATTATGGACAAGGCTCTATGCAGCAGTGTACATATGTAGTGTGCAAAGGTTGACGAAATGCCTGCAGTCATTTATGACGCTATATTCTACATCGATGCTTTGGAATTTCAACCAGAAGTTCAATTCTGATGAATCAATGAAAAAAAATTCATTTTCTTTAATTTCTTTATTTGTGTTCGTCGTGACAAGAGCAAGGATTATTGTAGATACGCCTCTATCCCCCACTGCCACACCACAATCTCACTTCTCACCGTAACAATATTGGCACCGCGATGGCGACCTTGTCCAAAAGCGACCGTTTCAAGGGCTACAACATGGAATCTTGCCGTTCAATTTAAAATTCAAGTTGGTCTTAATTTTATACTATTTAATATCAAATACTAACTCGTGGTACATCTTTGTATTCCTATTTATGGCCTATCTGTTAGTAGAGAAAAATATATTGTTCCTTTTAAAATTTTGCGAAAACTAATTCGATATTGTGAACCGTTTAGAAGTTATGGGGGTGGCCCATAGTTTTGAGTCACTAAAGGGCGATATCGGCTATGTAACCAAGCTACATTCTTAAAAAAACGCTATTATAAGTTACATGGTTGCGAATGAAGTTTTACTCTTATTGCGGTCGTATTTCACATTTCAAATGATCGTAAGATACTCACGCCAGAGGGAAACTATAAATGAAGCTTTTACTCAAGGCGATAGCTTCTCTTTGCATCTAGTACACAAGATTAGTATTTTATCACAAAAAATGCCAATTCCAAGACGTTGAAGCAGGTAAGTAGCCACTCCGGCATGCAGAACTTAAGTTTCTAACTTTTATCCATTTAATTTCTTTGTTACAAAGACATGCTGCCATTATTTTCCGCGTACATACGCCACAGTTGCATAATGCAAATTAATTTTTTCTGAAATTCAAAATCTACAGTTCTTTTTGACACTAAATCAAATGGTAATGTAAATAACTTATCATTTAAACAGACACCTACCTTTCTAGCACTCCCACAGCACAACGCATTAGTCCACGCACTGCCACTTCCGGAACCAGCCCTCCAGTCCTCAAGACTCCCGAATAACTAAAGCGATTTTCACGATCTCTTGGCCGGCGGCAACCCTTCGCGGTGCGTGATTGGCTACAGACGTTTCGCAGAGCGAGTTCATTTGGAACCGTAAGAAAATGGCCAAAAGTAATAGTTGTTGATGAGACTTGAAAGAACTATTATTAACATTATCGGAATTGTTATCATATTTTAAGTTAATTTATTTCTATGGAGCGGTTTTCAAAGCGAGTTTGAGTTATAGAAGACTTACTTCAGTTGGTATCTGATGAACGTTCCTTTGGGAACGTTCGAGAACGTAACAGCATCACTGCTTTAATGTTTGTAGGAATGAATAATACATTCTTAATAAATTGTGATTTTTGAATTATTTCAACTCAGCAACTAACCAATTTAACATAACCGATTGCAAACATATTTAATTCATTAAAATTAAAAATAGTTAATTCATTAAAATATTTAAAACAAATATGGGTGTATTAAGCTTTCTGCTCGTCTTTCCGATTAACAAGTTGTAAACCAAGTACTAGATAATAAGATTTCGACATTAGGATAGTCAACGAGTCCTATGTTGTCCATGTTAAATTGACTATCTTCGTTCTTTTTTCTCAAGAAGTTTTCAAAACACTGTCTTGAAATTTGATTTGTCTTAAAATGTTATAAGTCTACACATGCTGTAGTAGACTTATAACATTTGTGTTATAAATCTACTACAGCATGTGTAACAGATTTAAAAAATAATAAATGTCAAAAATTTGATAAAAAAATTTGATTCTATCATAGTATAACTTTGAGAATTGTACAGTTACGTTAATAAATCTACTACAATGCCTTTATTGTATATATTTTAACCTTCCGTAGAAATGGCAGTGTCATTGCCTGAGTAGATTTTGAGAAAAAAGCATTCGCCCAAAAAAATGTAATTTTTCAGAAACAAGCTTTAAAGTTAGGCAAAGCAAAAATTGCTAATCTATAGTTTATTGTCTAGTGAAACTCTCCAAATAACTACATATAATGTCTTCTTAAATGATTAAAACTATTAAAATAAACCTTCACTAGTCACTAATACTCTGTTCTCCTTCAGAAAAAGAAGTATCACACCAATTCAATTTTCTTTTAGAAGCACTATTTATTAGGTGTGTCTTCTACTTTGGAACTGACTCGCAATCTAACCTATTCTCTACATTTTTATTCAGTAAATCTTCATTACATTATTCCGATTTCCTTTGGGGTTTATTTCCTCTAAAATTGCACTATCAAAATTGAACTCACTACTAGTAATTTTTCACACAAAATTTAGAAACCTTATATAGGGCCAGATTAACCAGTATGCACATTAGGCACAGTGCCTAGGGTCAACGAACATGACAGGCCTACGATAGGGTCTCCTAATAATTGTTTTTCAAATTTATTTGAGAACTAAAAAGCAAAAAATCACATATACAAAATTTACAATGTTTTACAAAAATTACAATGATTTTAAATTCCAATTTAAATGTAGGTTTGTAAAAGAGCACGAAAAAATAAAAAATAAATAAGGATAAATCTTTCAGTGACATAAAATGACGTAAATTTCAAATGAATTGTGTTACATGTATTCCTCTAAATTTCGGTTGTTTTTAAATTCCAAAACATTCTAATAATTACGGTTTAATACGGTCCTATATTTTTTCTGAGGTCTACGAAAAAACTGCCTAGGGCCTACGCCAAGCTTAATCCGGCCCTGACCATTACAAGAACACACCAAAAAATACGATTACGTACCTAACACAACACGTGAAAACAAATACATACATCACAGCAATCAAATGATGTAAATGCAACCTTTCATTAATTGATTGTTGGTGATTCCGGGCGCGTCAACTACTAGGGTTATTATTCCTGTAAGTGTAGTGCATGTTTATTGTCGGGAGGTGGCTGTGTTCTTCCCCCGCTGGATGGCGAGATCCGGCGCCGACCTAGCGGGGTTTTCCCCAACCAGGCATCTCCCACCAACGGGGCACCGCCACAGTCGGGACAAGGTCTAAGTACACGACCTGACTCCCGGCATGCGGGGTAGTGTAGGACATATTTGTGTAAGTCTGTGTAAAGGGAGAGGATAGGACAAGGAAGAAGTAGAAAAGATCGCGCGCAGTCTGTGGACCGTTTGTTAAGGTACTACTCCGGCTTTCGCCAGCAATTGATCGTATAAACCACGAAAAACTACCGATCAGAGTAGCCGGCCGCGAGAATTCTCCTCCAGATATTGGGCAAATTCGTCCCATCTGCCACGTTAGTGTCGAAAATCCTGTCACCGTCGGGATTCGAAACTCAGGATCTCCCAGTCAGAGGCACTGCTGTTACTTCAGTTGATGCTCAGAGTCACATATGCAGGCCTGGTTCAAAATGATTTCAGAAGCTTGTCACAATGCTATTTGCATCTCTAACGCACGCTTTCTGTCACATACGTACATGCGTAAACGAACACAAAGTCAGAGGTTTGAGGGAACAGTTGGCTATTTCATTATATTACTACTATTACTGTTACTCCTTAATGATATAAAAACCTCATTTACAGCACTAACGTTCTACGTTTATGTCGTAAGGATATCCACCACATTCATTAACAAATTCCAAATCATTCAGAAAAATATTTCGGACTAGTCACAAGTTTCCTCTGGTTCATTAGTGACAAACAACTTCATGCAGAATTAAAAATTAATCCAATAATAAAACAAGTAGCCTACATATCTCATTAACAGTACCAAAAATACCAGATGTCGAGCAGTCTTTCCAGTACAAATATTCCAAAACCCGTCAACGCAATCGAGAAAAGATTCCCATTTCAAACCTTTAAAACACCTGTAGATCTAGAACTTTAACCTCGGGGTTACTCCTAAGAATATCTTCCCCAAAGATAGATTAGGTTAATTAATAATTTCACCTAACGCAAATCTATAAATAAACAAATAGCACTGATCGCTGTATACTATCACAAAATAGTTAAATATGTTATAAAACCATGCGCGATCCTTCCATTCTCAACCGATCTCCATTCCCAACGTTCAGAATATACGATGTCCTATCACCATGTGGATTATTCACCAGGATTTGTAAAGACAATTTGGCATTTTCGAGAGAACTCCGAACGGCTGCGAGAAGCAACTTCCGGTTCGTTGATTTACAGAAATTCCTCACCGCCCGAGCTGCCACATTGCTCGCACGTCTCCCTTTTCTTAACGCCCGGCCGCGCAGGAAAAGAATGTTGTTCTCTGAAGTCTCATGCTCTAGGGCAACACAAAGCTTTTGGAAATAATGGAACTCGAATAAAAATTCCTTAAAACAGTTTTATTCGCAGTGTACAATAACAAACTTTTGATCAACAATATTCTTAAAACGTAAGTCATGAGATATTAATTTACGGCAGTTGTGGTGAATGTTGATGTTTATTGTGTAGCAATTCATTTAAAAGCATCATACTTTTTTAATTGCTGTTAAATTATCACTCTATGCACCCCCGTGCTTACAGTGATGATGAATTCACTACTGAATGTTTCAAAAAATGGTTGAACATTTTTAGATCAGTTATTTTCAAGAGAACCATCAAATTGTGGTGTCATACCCAAGGGAGGGCCGGTCGGCCGGCGTAAGGCTGTTAGCCTCAAGGTGTCGAAGTGGCTGACGTCAATGCGGGAGGGGGAAACACTCAGAACAGTAGGGGATGAACAGAAATAACCTGTGGTTGTTGTTGAGAGCGCGGAGAATAAGGCCAGTGAGTTAGCGGGTGTGTCTACGACTTACACACGACCCAACTTGTGGATAGTGTGGCGTCATACAGTCGCCACATACAGTAAATATTGGCTACGTGCATTTCATGCACAAGGAAGTAGGCTGCGGCAGCGGGCAGCATGCAAGGGACGCCTCCCTGAACAAAGGGAGGTTATATCGGGACCGGAAACCCGGCTCTCGCTTAGGGCGAAGGGCAGAAAACCCCAGAGCTGCCGTGACGTTGCGTTGCCACGGGGCCAGATTTGTGAACCCCGAAGTTCGGCTGTCGGGTAAACGCGGCTGGCGGAAGCGGCGAGATGACGCAGTTCCGTCAGCCGGCCCCGAGGGTATATAAGCGCACTCGCACACGACTCTTTCTTCTGATTCTCGAGCTCTGCGTGGGATGTCGTGTGAGGGTGCGCGGCGCGTGGCACGTCGGGTAGGCTACGGGGGCAAAGGGTCATGAGCCGGCGTGAATTCGTCGTGATTTAGAGAAGGGTGTATCACACCGCGGGAGTAAATCTTATCTGGCAAGCGGTTGTGGTGACCAGGTGAAGTTCCTCTTAGAAATAGGCTGTAGATATTGTAAATAGTAGATTCGGGTGTCGGAGGATATCTGTAATAAATATCAATATCACACTGTTTCACGTCTGTTATTCATTGCTGCGGCAATGACGCCACAATAGGTTGGCAACGGCTGGCCGGCATGCCTAGGCGCACACATGTCTCAGCGGGTATTGATGCGAGTCTGTGGGCCGGCAAGCGAGTCCAGAAGGCGCGAGAGTCACGTCAAGTCATCCTCTGACATTTAAACCAGCGGAACCTGCCGGGTCACGGGATTCGTTGGATAAAGGGATCTCCGTGCGATTGAACAATTTCTCCACTGACGTGGATATGATTGTCCCAAGCTTTAGCTTCTACGAGATGTGGCTTTTGTGTCGGGACTTGGAGGCCAGGAGTGGCGCGGATGTATGCACGCTGAGATACTTGAATAGTTTCTGTAGAAGTTTTGTAAATATTGTATAGTGTTTGTTAAAGGTAAATAAACCTGTAGATGAAGACCCAGTAATAGTAAAGGTAAATAAACCTGTAGAGGGAGATGACGATGTCACAATGTATTGATGTTTAATCAATTAATCGTCGTAAGATGAAGCCAGATGCAGACAAGAGAGATTGTTTTTGCGAACGTAAATTACACTTTATATCCCAACTCTCTCTCCGCGGTAAGAGCTCTGTTTTGCTATAACCTTACGGTGTGTCACAGCGCCTATGCCGGAGCCATCTATGCCTCTTCTGCTGCAACATCAGTTTTGCTCACGAAGTTTCAACGTTTAACCCTCAATTATTTCTCTCGAATCTCTCTATTCCTCCATCATTGTTCTTTAGTCAAAATTGCTAAGTTAAAGCATTATAGAACAAGAGTATATTTTATTATCAGTTATCTTTAATTCAAGAGCTATAAAATGAAAATGAAGATTACGGAATAACAAATTGTAGAAAAAGTAATAAAAATGTATCAGCAAGAAACAAAGGACTCATTAAAGCATAAAAAATTCAATTACATAAATATAATTCGACACATATTGAAGTAACTTTGTGCTCTTCAGTGTAACAGCCCTTCACGAGAAGTAAGTGGAAAATTCGAACTCGTTAAAAAGAGAACATTACGTCCAATTCTTTCTAAACAAGAGACCGGCGTTTTTCGGGCGCCGCGAGGAAGATTCTCGTCAGACTCGGTCGCCCCGGAAGTTTGGCGACGCTAGTGGTGTGTAAGAAGCCGCAGGACGACCGCAAAGTGAGGAAGAAGCTCCGAGGAAATTGGAGAAAGAAAGAGAGCCTGCCCAGGAAAAAAAACGGGGATGATTTAATGCCGCGTTACATTAGAAGTTTAAGTTCGACTCGACTCGTCCCGAGTTCGCAGTTGGTTTAACGGCGACCGAAGCGAGAGCGGGAAAGAAAAAGAGAAAGAGGATGAGAGAGAGGGAGAGAGGGATGGAGAGATTTGGGATGTAGGAGAGAGAAAGGGAGATGTGTTATGACAGAGAGAGACAAGGGAGATATGTTACAGAGAGAGAGGGAGAGAGAGAGAGAGGAAGACGGTAAGAGAATTCACGAGAGAGGAAACCCTCATCCAGAATCGTCGGAACAGAAAGTCGTGAGAAGGGAAGGGAGAGGAAGCCAGCACGGAAACGAGAGAAGGATCCAGCGTGAGAGAGGGATATAGAGAGACAGAGTTGACGAGAGAATTCACGAGATAGAAAACACTTGCGAACTCTAATTACCGGAAGAGAAAGTTGGGGAAGAGGGTTAATGAAAAAACGGGAGCAAAAGCGGTCGTATGAAAGGAGGTCAAAGGTCAACTATTTTGTCAAGTCAGATTGTGCTAATCTGCGACTTTCTCTGAACTCACACGATTGTATACATTAGGATAACACTAAACTGAAAGATATTAAAGTGGGTTTAACTACTGGAATTCCGAAAAACAATGAGATTCTTTGGCAAGGAACTTGTGAGGATGGCTTTTATCTTGATTGAAATCACATGAGGTTTCGGTGAACATATTACAAGAGAAAGATTTTATTCCTGTTACACATTTTAGAAATTCCTCCTCCTTCCTCCGTAACGGATGCAACCATTTAATCCAAAACAAATGTGTTGGTTCAACCTTGGTGAAGGATAATTATGATAATGGTCAAGGACCTCTGAAGATTTGGTTGTTACAGGAAAAAAAAAACAAAAAAAACGTTTTGTTGGTTTACGAGGATCATTCCAGTCGTTAACAATCCTCGCATTTTTTTCTAATTAAAAATATTTAGTGTCTCGAGTAGCGAGTTTTTAATATCCTTGACGGGATGGATATGACTATTAGCATCTGATGATAAACATCATTATGAATTTTATTTCCACGAGGCAGGTTCAACGATAAGTCTGTGATTCCTGCTCCAAGTCTCCTGCTCTTACTGTTGATTCTAAACTTCAGATGAGTTCACTTTTGGAGCAAACATCTTAGGTGAATTTGGGTTGTTGGATTTACAGTAAAACTATTGATTGCTATCTAAATGTCGAAACTACTCTCATGAAATCTCCAAGTGATGGGTGGATGAATCTGAAAATATTATTAAAATGTTGACAAAGAAGCTATGTCGTGTGCTTGTCATTGATTTATTATTATTATTATTATTATTATTATTATTATTATTATTATTATTATTATTATTATTATTATTATTATTATTTTTATTAGATTGTCAATAATACAGTTGAGCTTCAACATGTAGATATTCACGAACACCGAAAGACGCTAAAATGAAAGATCGAAAGTAGCACCAATTGTACTCACAATAGTTGTAATCTTATTTTTCCCATGTCTTAGATTTTTCTCGCCCCACATCCCCTCCCAAATAATATTCACGTTGCCGTTTTCAAGCCCGTTACAGCGACTTTTTGTTTCAGTCCTACCAATCCGCTTGTCTCTTTTCCAACTGCCGCCCTCCGTCCCATTGGCAGCACCAGCGCCTGTACATTGGCGGGTGGCGTGGGCGCCACTGTCGTCGCCCGTATAGAACGCAGGCGGCGTATCGGGCGGCGATCTGGCAGCGGCTCTATCATCCGGGGGCGGCGGCGGCGGCGGAGGCGGGCACCCGAGAATGCTCGGAATGCCGAGGGCCGCGCGGCCCCGCCCCGCGCCGCCCCGCTGCTACCTGCCCCACCCCCACGCCTACCGCCCTCGAGCTGAAACGTCCGCTATCGCTGCCCGGCGCCTCTGCCAACCCCCTGCGTTGGCCCTGTCCATCCACGCAGCCGCCCCTCTGCATCCCGTTGATCCCGGGGAGTGACTGAGCGCGGGACTGTGACGGAATGAGTGATTGAGTGAGTGGCTGAGTGAGGGGCCGAGTGAGTGAGTCTGAATGAATGCCCTATTTTAGGTGGCGAGACTCAGGCCATGAGGTCTGCTCTTCCCTCTGACCACGCAAATTTCGTTACGCTCCTTTCACCAAGAACGGGAGAAAGAAGGTATTACGTGGGCGACGAAACAGGCAATTTGAATTTAGCTCAGAGGCTTCATTTAGGCTTGAGGATCTGGGACATGGGACAGCCGGCTTTACTTCCCCTCCGAAGGAAGGCGTACGAAGGATTTTTTCGCCCTTAAAAATCCACGGTTTCGATCGCGTTTGAACGCACACTCTTGGGTATAACAGCCCGAAACGCTAACCGTTACACCATAGACGCCGCAGAGTGAGTGTGTGAGTGAGTGGCACAAGATTGATTGATTAAGAGAGGGAGTGACGGAATAACCGAGTGAGCAACTGAGTATGGATTCCGGTCGCGTCAACTACCCAAGCTATTTCTACCGTAAGTGTAAGGTTTGTTATACTTCAGGAGGAGACAGTGTTTCTTCCCCATGAACTTGAAAAGCGGCGTTGACCTAAAGGTCGCCATGCGGGATTTCTTGCCTCCACTGATCTCCCTCATCGGGGCAACGCCCCAGCCTGGAGAAGCTCTAAGCCCTCGACATGTGTGATAGACAATTGGGCGCGCGCGCATGTGTGTGTGTGCGTATGTGAGGGGAGAGGAGAGCCAAGAATGGGGAAAGAAAGATCATGCGCGCGCTATTGACAGCTGAGCACCAGGGCATCTGGTTGCTATTCACTCACACTCGTCTTTTCTGCAGTTCCCTCCCTTGGAAGGTCCTGAACGCTCAGTTAGGATTTGCTATTCTAATATAGCAGGAACAGGAAATTATACAGGGTCTACTGTAAACACAATTTCCAACACTGTAAATACATTATTATCACGAGTTAAATATCTTTCCAGGGAAAATTCAACAAATTTAATTAAGGCATTTTCCCACTCGCGTGCTCGTGAAACAAAGATTACATTTTCCTTCCGGGAATATCTGCTGAGCTACGTCTTCTTTTATGCCTCTCTTTTAAACCAGCACAGCGCCTTCTTTCTCTGTCTCAACTACGACCCCTACGCCATGGATTTCTTGTCTTTACGTCACTGATATCATATGGAATTTTCTGTTAAACTATGTGAATTTTACGTATTTTCTGTTAAAATAAAACACACAAATAAGGTGTTTGGGTCTCTCAACGTCTGATAGGTACAATTCAAATGTCGTACAAAAAGTTTTGCAAGTGAAGCCTAAATTGTTGAACTTCATTCAGTATCGCATTTGAATTAATTCTGATGGAATCAGTGGAATGGCAAAGTACATAAATTCATGTACATATACAAGCTCAAATACGCACAGCGTGATTTGCATTTAGTCATTACCATTAGTTTTTAATATTTACTTTGACGTACGTATTTGATTACAGATTATTCCCCCTGGCCACCGTATAAGAATCCTAACTCTGCACTATAGAATGTCACCATTGACTACAATCCCACCGTCCGGTCTTGGCCGCTTCCATCCACCATCGCTCGTCTCGGAAATCGCTTTCACCCCTCAAGCGCTTCTTCCTCTTCACCAACCCATGCATTCCGCTGTCCGCCATGAATCTTCTGCAGCGGTTGTGTCTGCCTCTGCCCTCCGACAATTCACTATCCTCTGCAGTTTTCTTCTTCCGGTCGGGATTTGCCCTTCCTTCCTTTGCCAGAGCCATAGTCGACTCGCTCGTTGATTGATTGATTGATTGATTATTTCGTGATTCCGGGCGCGAAAACCACTACGGTCATTATTGTCATACGTGTAGAGCATATCGTAATCACGGGTGAAGGGGCATTTTTCCCCTGCTGCGTGGTAAGGTCCAGTCGACACATCAACTTGCGGGCTTTTCTTTAACCAGGTGTCTCCCACCATCTGGAAACCGCCCCAGCTGGAAATGCTCCTGAAAGATCTCCTGACCTTTGTGGTAGTGTAGTATAAGTAGTGGAAGCTTGCGTAGGTAAGAGATGGAAGAAGGAAGAAGAAAGTTCGCGTGCGGCCCTGGCCCGATTGTTAGAGTACTGTGTGGGCATTCGGCTGGAATGAATCGGAGAAACCACGGAAAACTACCGATCAGAGCAGCCGGCCTCTAGAATTCTCCAGACAGCGACTGAATTCGACCTAGCAATGGAGCTACAGTCGTAAATCCTGGCCCCAACGGAACTCAATCCCAACGACCTCCCGGTCAGAGGCACTGCAGTGACATCCGTTGATACTCTGCGCCACTTCAGTCAGTCGACTCGCTCGTCGGCGAAGCTGCCTTACCCCGCTTTCGTCAATGCTGCGACCCCGCACCATTTCTCCACCCCCGCCTCCCACCCCTTCTACTCGGACCTCTCCACCTCTTCCCCCACCGCCACCGTGCCCCTCGAACGTTCGCCGAAATTGAATCAACACGTCAGGGAAAGCGCCCGGCGCCGCGCTGGGGAGCAGTGTTTTCGACGGTTATTACGAACAGCCGGAGGCAGAGGGCGACGCGAGCCGCTGCGGAGGAAAAGGGGGGAAGAATGGAATACACCAAAGAGAAGAACAATCCACACGAAAAAATGTTTCGTGGCACCAAAGAATTAGATGCACAAGATATACAGTTGTAAATTAACATATTTTGTTACAGAGAAGCGTGGAAAAGTAAAAGCAACAAGGAAGCTATGAGAAACGGTGAAGAAGAAGAGGAAAAAAAGAAACAAGTGAGAAAAAACCTTAAGATGTGAGTAATGATTAAAAGTATAATTACCGTTGATGGAACCTCACGTATCTAGCCTCGGTTTGAATTCAACAATATTTGTACGGAAACAACAGCTAAGGCTGTGATGTGGTTTTGTGATCATTTTTAGGATTAACATATTGATGACAGCCGTTTGCACCATTATCTGCGAACACCGAACAAGATTTTGAATGATGAAACCGCCCTACTATCTTATTACTGTAATAATCTATTGAATTTTCATTGGTTCCTAAGTATTTCTGTTTTAGAATAGATAAAATTATATGGATATGATCTACATTACACATTCAGCATATTTTAGGAAGTGTCTAAGGTATCGGAGTATAGTGAGAAAAAAGTATAAGCAATAATCTTCAAAGACTCAAAAGAGGCAGATGGAACACATGTAGCTAGATACAGATGTATATACCAATTAATACCATCGGCTTGTATGGTTTACACCTTCAAGTATTTCCCAAGAGCGGAGCATTACCCCAGCCGGGATAATGCTTGTAGCTTTAACGCTATAAGCCCGACTGATCTCTCGCTGTGGTAGTGTTCTGCGTGTGTTTTTGCTTAAGTAACGGAAGCGGATAGGACAAGGAAGAGGTGAGGAAGATCGCGCGTGGTTCTTGACCTGTCTGTGGGGATATTGTTTTGGCAGTTGTCTGATATTGATCGGAGAAACCTCAGGAAACTATCGCAGAGCACTATAACAGCGCAACCAGGGCTAGAGGACTCTTTCAGTCTGCGGCTGAACTCGACATATCTAGCCAGCCAATGTCGAAAATCCTGCCCCTGTGGAGCTCGAACCCAGAACTTCACAGTTAGAGGCTTGCAGTGACACCAGTTGATGGCCTGAGCCGGTCTGTAATTCGGAGGTTCTGGCGCTATGTCGGCGCTGATATTTGGAGCGGTAGCTCAGTGCATCAACTGAAGTCACTGCACCGACTCTGACCGGTCCTAGGTTCGAGTCCTGACGGCTGCAGGATTTTCGATTCTAGCTTTTCAGCTAAGTCCGTCGGAGCTTAGAGCTTGTCCCGGCTGGAGCGGTGCCCCGCGGACGGGAGAGTCCTGGTTAGAGGGAAACTCCGCTAGCCAACGGTGGGTCGGCGCCGGATCTCGCCATCCAGCCGGGGAAGATCACAGACATCTCCCGAGGAAAACATGCATTACACTTACGGGACTAATGACCTAGGCTGTTGAAGCTCCCGGAATCACCACCTAACCACAATCGGCGCTGATGGCACGTCATCTCCCGCTGCTGCGTCAGCGGAGTCTGTGTTATTAAGGAGGCTGGAGGGCTCTCGTGATCACTGTGTTTAGTGTTCGTCGTGCGACGACAACGAACCGTGCGCTTCCTGCCATTCTGACACACTCCGAACAATCACTAGTGCTGTGGGAAAGACGTTTCTCAGGATGAGTCATTTAACGTTGGTTACGGTAAAGTTTTGGAAACGGTTTAAATTCTTTGTGCTCTGTTCCTGTAAAGAAAATTAGCCAATGGCTCTCTCGCGTCATAGCAAAACGTGACTTCCCAGAAGTTCTTGGTTTATATTATTTCTTGTTTGTAAAACACCGATATGTTATTAGAATTATTAAAAGTTTTAAATCTTATTCAAACTTTCAGCAGTACTTACATCTTTTAGTCTTTGGGCAGATGTAAAAACAAATACCATACAAATTTAAAGTTACATACAAAATTAAAGTTACAAATTTAATATTTCTTAATTTCTTACTGTTAAAAGTGCTGATACTTCATTGCACCATTCTAAATTTGTAATTGAAATAGCTTAGAGAATGTATGACTAATATTTCTCTTCATACTAACTACATTCCATATTTTTTGTACGAAAATTTTGTATTTATTAAAATTTTGTAATACTATATCTTTGAACAATATCCTGAGTGCTTATAGTTTTACATTCCTAAGAAAATCTCCTAGAATTCCTAAGTAAACGGGACTATTTAAAACAGTTTTGAAATATTTTTTGGTAAAATACTCGAAAGTACTGCATTCTAGTAGAGGTGAAGTATGAAATGTTGCCATATATAGTGCTTCAAGTAGAACATTTAATTACCGTTATTTCTCTTTATGAATTTAATAATAAATACATAATCATAAATATTTAATAATAATAATAATAATAATAAATGAACAGACAAACTTTCTAAATATTAGGAAGGACTAAGCAATAATAATATTAGCCAATTTTGTCCTACAAACACACCGATATTTGATATTGCCTTTATGATTTGCCTGATATGAACTACAATGTTAATTAATTCAATTTTTATCAAATTACATAACGCAAATAAATTTTTACAATAATGTAAAAATAGAATATGACGTAAAGAACTAAAAATAAAGTTTGCAAATTTCGTCTTCATATTATTGACATTTCCACTGTAATAATTTGTCTATACTTTTTTGATACTGTAATGTAACATTCATTTCATAAGATCTCAGTTATATCAATGCGTTAAATATTAATTTATTAAATTAATATATTTGTTCATTAAATACATTGTTGTCTACCTCAATTTAAAATAATTATAATATAATTTTAATGGGTGTAGGTCCATTGAAATTAAGTAATATTCACATATTTCGGTGTTTAGATTATACCTCTTTATTATTCATGAACATTTTATATTGAATATTCAATAATTATAAAAATATGTTAAAGTGAATATTTGTATAGAACAGACAGTAATAACGACATTGTAACCATTTGTCTCGAGTCTCTAAAACAAGAAAAACTACGAAAGTTTCTTAGATCTGACAGGCAGGATAGATGGCCAAGTCATTAATTGCGTCAGGATAATGAACCAACAATAATCACAAACCATCGTAATAACAGTTCTTTGAACGAACATTTGCACACAAACGCACGATGTAAATAACTGTGTTCATGACACTTCATAAGACAATGACGACACACTTGATTTCCGTGTGTTCCTCCATTCAAAAGGACCCCCGCAATAAAATAGATAGTCATAATAAATATGTCATCATCCAATATGTTCCTGAGAATTCTTAACACGTTCAAACGATTACTTTTCTGCGCTACTCTCCGGCCTGCAAAAAAGGAAAATTTCCGTAAATAAAAAAAGGAAGAAACCTTCATGGAGTAATTAATATGCTGGAGGTGTAAGTCTTTTTCTTTTTATCAACACGTCCAACCTGTATTTCTATGCGACGAGAAACAAATCGTTTTTACGTTCAAACAGAATCCATTCAACAGCCATTCCATTGTGCGGTCTGGTAGTGAACCAAGAGGCGCCAACAACTACATTTCAACATTCCGATCCCTGGTAACCACCCGTTAAATTTCTATAACTCCCAGATAACGCGACAAGGATCGTCCGATAAAATTTAATGAAACAAAACTCGTTGCCAATTAATAAGCTGCATTTATACGGTGTGCGATGATCAAATAACAAGTTTAATATCGGTGAGCGATTGTTTTCGTGCTCTCATTCACCGCTTAATTTTTAAACCTCATTGGAAACTTTCAATAAACGTTTAAAAAGAAACTAGATTTTGTAACAATTGGAAAACTTATGCTCTCACGACATAAAAAGGCGTGTTCGGTTAAAAGGTTGACAAAAAATATTTTGGGAAATGTGGCTTCCTATTCCCATTAAACGATGTCAATAGTTGCGCTTAAAATGTAGTTATTTCTTGTATTTACTGCATTGAGAATCGTTTTGCTTGATAAGTGACTTTTCCTTCTATTGACATCGTTCTATTTTAGTTGTCGGCAGTTGAATTGCTTCCTGGTGCACTAATTATGTGCCTATAACAATCAGCACATTAACATAGGTCATAGTTTGTGACTAACTCGAAAGAAAACTTTACTTTGTAAATTTATCTTGAACAACATTATATTGATCGTAATTTTAGTTGTTGCCAGTTCAAGAAACTTTTAATGGAGACCTTTAGTAAGAGAATGTTTGCACGCTTATATTCGGAGCTCTTTGTTTCACATTCCGCGGCCGGAGAGCTTGGAATTTCACTGAGGACCTGCAAACTCAGAATTTGCTAAATGATGAAATAATCGGTTATAAATATTTAAAGATACGGTGAAGGTAATGAAAAAGCAGACCTCAAAAATTAAGAGAACAGCTTTGAACAGCTTGAATTATCGTATTTGCGCCTTTGCAATAATATCGAGAATATATATTGAAAGTAGTTTTAACAACTATCAATAAAATACATTAGTTTCCTCAGTGTGATTATGTTTTATTTACCGAAGTCATGATTCTTTCGAAAAAATTCTATTAACAAGAGCCAGATTCAAAGGAAAGGATACTTGGAAACTCCATTGCTCATATCTCATCAAAGTTTCTCTTGCCACCGCAGCTTCCCAAGGTGTCAGATGCACGCGAAACCCCGCCTCGTTAAATCTGTTGCTCACTATGGAAGAGAGTGATTGAATTTTGGCAATTTGCGCTTAAAACGGTGGAAGTTGGATCAGAGTTAAAGCCGATGGGAGAGGAAGGAAGAAAGGACTGTGGTGTTTACGGAGACGGTGACACGGGCAATTTTGGCACCTTGAAACAACATGGATTTTACTTGTCCATTTAAAAGCTGTTCCTTTAATAATACGTTCTGAAAATAATAATGTATCGTAGTATCAACTAAAATAATTTTCAATTAAAATTTAAGTCTAAATGTATAACACATGTTGTCAGAAATATATCTTAATACATTTGACATACAATCAAGTTGTTGTGGATAACACGGAAATAACATTTTAAAAAGGTAGATTTTCAGATTCAGAATAAAATACGCAATTCAAACACGTCATCGGATATTTTTGTAACAGCTTAGGAGAAAGAATTAGAAGCGATTTACATTGCTTTGCGTCTATAACGCTACTAAAACATACTCTCCCTCACACAGATATTCAATCGTAAAGATTGTCCTAGAAAAAGACGAAACAGCGAAACACTTGAAATGCACAGATATCGAACGTTTCGCCAGATTCTCTTACAATGAAGTGTGTACGGTTAAAAATAGTTCCTTGCTGTAAACAACATCAACGACACACAGAACATAACACATTGAACGGTTTTTGGCAATAGTATACTGTTATTTAAAAAAATCAACGAAACAGAAGAACAAAAGGCCACTTTCATCGGCTGACGATCGTTAAGGATTTTAAGTCCGCCGAAATCGAAACAAATGAAATTGTAGTACCTAAAAATTGCTTCTGTTCAAAGAAAAATAATTTCCCATTAATCTGATTTATTCTTATAAGAATATATTACGAAAGTATTGAAGGATGCAAGCCGATATCGCAAATAACGAACTAGGCTGGTTATCTGCTCCATATCGGCCTAATGACTTACCTATAAAACATTCAATATAATAAGTAGTAATTCATATTTTTGTTGACAGAAAAGACGGTGAGTTAGGTATTGGAAAAATGCATTCCTGCGAGACAAAAGCGCACGTTCCCTAGCGTGTGCTGAATGTGTTGCTGCATTAAACTTTAGCTGAAGATGTTCTGGCGATGGAAGCAATTCGACGGGCAGGCAGGCAGTGCGCGCTGCGCGGCGAGAAGGGACGAGCGAGGGCGCTGCAAGATTGAGTGAGTTTGATACATCATTAAAAGCCAAGGGGCGGACGGAAGCGGTTGAGGAGGCACAGGTGGAGGTAGTCGCGGGGGAAAGGTCCGATGAGGAGATGGAAGCGATGCTTGTGGCTGAGGCGGAAGCGAATGAGGAAGTAGAAGTTGAGGGGAAATTGAAGGCAGAGAAATTGGTGGAGGTAGAAGTGAAGGAATTAATTGTGAATGTGGTGGAGACGAAGGCGAAGTCGGAGGAAGAGGGAGATTGGCATAAAAGAGGAGGCGAAGATAGAGGCGGAGGATGTGGTGGTGGGGGAGGCGGAGATAGAGGCGGAACAGAGGTGGACACAGTTCTTAGGGGCGGTGGGAGAGAGGGGAAGAGACCGCGTCGGCGGTGAGGACGGAAGTGGGAACGGATGTGTGGACGGAGGCGTGAACGTAGGGGGGAGGGAGGACGGAGTGAGGCGCGGACCGTTAGGAGGACGGGAGGATAGGGAAGGGGACGGAAGTGAGGTCGGAGGCGAGGGCTGAGGCACGGAAGTACGCAACCAAGGAGGCAGGCAAGCTGCCGGGCAAGATTTGCCAGGGAGAAGGGCAAGACGGCGGTAAGGAGGTAGAATGTAGGCGGGGACGGAGGCGGGGACGGAGGCGGGGACGGAGGCGGGGACGGAGGCGGGGACGGAGGCGGGGACGGAGGCGGGGACGGAGGCGGGGACGGAGGCGGGGACGGAGGCGGGGACGGAGGCGGGGACGGAGGCCGGGACGGAGGCGGGGACGGAGGCGGGGACGGAGGCCGGGACGGAGGCCGGGACGGAGGCGGGGACGGAGGCGGGGACGGAGGCCGGGACGGAGGCGGGGACGGAGGCGGGGACGGAGGCCGGGACGGAGGCGGGGACGGAGGCGGGGACGGAGGCGGGGACGGAGGCGGGGACGGAGGCGGGGACGGAGACGGGGACGGAGGCGATGAGAAAGGACGGGCGGTAGAAGAGGCTCATGCGTTATGGAGTTGCCTGTGATGGCTGATGGTATCATAGAGTAAAGATATATACCTCTTTAGTCTACGATGGTATATAGAGAGGGCATTGGCATGGGAGACAACGGTTGAGATAGTGACACCTGGTAAAGAGGACACAAAAAGACGAGGACGGGGAGTGTGAGGTCTGTGTCAGAGAGTGGAGACGGTGAGAACGTTGGGAGCTCGATGGTGTTGGTAGCGGCGGGACGGCCGGAGCGGCGGTTCCGGATCGGCGTGGTGGGGGTGTAGGCGCGGGCGCGAGCGGGAGCGTTGGCGGCGGGGGAGGCGTTGGGGGCCGAAGAGGTGGTGGCGGCAGCGCAGAACCGGATGAGAGGTGAAGAGGGAGGGATTCCAGGAGCGCTGCGCGGAAGCTGCGGCGGTAAATGAGATTAGGGCACAAAAGCCCGGCTCTCCCTCGTGCTTGCTACCTGTTTTTACAGGCTTTCTCCACAGATTTAATGCGAAGACGCTCAGATGCGAAGATGGATTTAAACATGATTCAGGTATTGCTGCGTGCGAATGCCTATTACTTTGTAGGCCTAAATTAAACGCACTGATGTATTTAGAACCTTTTATCGTGTATTTTGTTCCCTTTCTGGATTATAACTCTTTGAAATAAATCACCTCTTGCTCCTTCACGTGATATATATCTCAGTTCAACATCTTTATGTTTATTTTTGTCAATACATGATGACCCTCGAAAATATGTTTAAATTTAAATCTTGGCATCTATAATATAATTTCCTGCGTGCCCAAACGTGTATCTTAATGCTTGAGCAACTGAAGGAAGATAGAAACTAGGGATTTTTCTTGTAGAACGCCTCCCTAGGAAATAAAAAATTAAAAGCCGACGAGATCGCTATAAAAATGCGGTGCAGTTGGAACGACATTTGACGGAACAAATCGGCTGTTTTCGCAACGCGTAATTCAACGTCACAGTTTGAGTGAATGGAAGGGCAGCAATTGCTCTTGCACGTTTGTGCAGGAAGTTGGCGCCGCGCGCACGCCCGGGCAATCGCACGCTTCGGAACTCGAGATCTGTTGAGACAGAAGAATTAAATATCCCTGGACGTCACGCGCGCGAGTGATATATAACGTTGCTGAGTAGGAAAAGGCTGCAGGTCAATTGTAAAGGCCCTGTCAGATTAAACGCAATCCTTTATCAAAAAGTAAAATAAACCAAACACATAAATTTATTACAAAGAGCATGTATCATAATACATATTGTTTTAAAAAAAATAAATAAGGAAAATATATAACATATATGTTCGAGAAGGGAGAATAACCCTGAAGAGATGAGACCGAGCTCCCCACTCCCGAAGCAGAGGATTGGAAGACGCCCTTTGGAGCGAGCTTCAGACATAAACATGCGATTTCTGGGAACACAGTTAACCTAATCTTCGACACATACTCTGTTGAATTCCGTGCAAGCAGTATTTATAAAAGTCTGTAAGAAACACAAAAGGAACTAAATTCGATTCCTTCATGCGATGTGGTAACCAGGGGTAACATTCACATGTACATAGCTTAAAATTTCACATAGTGGGGCCTTCAGGATCTTCCTAAAATTGCATTGTGGTCCCCTAGAGGATCGTGGTTAGAACTTATTATTGATATTAAAGGAAAGTTTGGAATGTAAAAGACTTAAATTAAGTACTAAATTAATCAAAACGTATTCTACTAATAAATATAATTAATTAGTAATAGCTTGATTTTGTCCCGTTATTTTTACCTCTATTAGTACTATTCTTTTCCTTTTTCAATTTCCCCCCCCCCTAATTCCTGATTACATTTTAAACTCACAATAGATTATTGCATTCGTAGAACTATTTTGTATCTCTTACTTACAATTAATACCGGTTAATATATTATTATTATTATTATTATTATTATTATTATTACTATTATTTTAACAACGTATTGTTTTTTTATTAATGTCTACTAGGCACGAAAAGAACGTTAATCGGGTATGAAAATAATGATATAGCATGTGAGGCATGGTAGCTATTTATTCTCTAAATATATCAAATGTTTTAATAGTTGCATTTTTGAGAAACAATCCTGAATATATGTCATTGGATACATTTTCTTAACATAATGTACGTACTGAATTCACCTGTGTCTACCGGTTATCAAAGAAAACACTTATTTTTAATATAGAATGGTACCCGGAAAATACACTCTCTGCTCTATAACTAAATTGTAAATTTTGATATTTAAAAATCCGTAACGAACTAGATGAGTGTTGCTGTATCGGAATATCTCTCTTCGCTTCCGTACTGCCACACGTGCAGTGTGTTCTGCCACGGCGAAATATTTTTTCCGATTTCCAGAAGCCGATCTGGATGTTTTCCCATCTCCGAACACGTGCACGGGCCTCGCGTTTTATAGATATTGACTCTCAGAGCAGCGGATATAGGAAGGAAACCCATGCCGTTTTCCGTGCGCTGGTCGCGATTTTATTCCGAAACGTCATCACGCGTTCTGACAGATTCTTGTCATTCAGTTAAAGTTTTACCAATTCAGGAGAGCAGCATGAGCTGCTAACTATATTTCCATGAGGCAATATCAAATTGGTGGCATTAATGTATATATATATATATATATATATATATATATATATATATATATATATATATATATAGTTAAATTTATTTAATAATATACTTTAATAATTGTATAATATACTGGGGTGGTTACTTCCTCTCCCCCTATTACTATTTGCCTCCTATCTATCTCCGTAGCGCTATTTTTATACACAACCCCTTTGCGTAAATTTTAGCTATCCACGACAGACCAGCTAGCACTCTATTATACTTATAGCTTCGTGACAAGGAGTACAAAAAAAGAAGGAGAGACCACCAGAGACATTTATTTACGCGAGGGTTGTGAGAATCCCGTTCCGTACGGGAAGGGTAGAAGGAATCTTTTACTAACTACTTCACGACGCAAAACACTGAGAATAATAGAAAACAGAACATACATTTTCTTGATGTTTTTGAGAAGGCAAAGAAAATATAAATATATGTTTGACCACAATCTCCACCATGATGTGTCCATTAAACAACAAACGTCTTTATTTCTTCCTGCAATTCTACATAAAGGTAATCAAAAAGGTTATAAGTTCGAGGCCTTCAATTTATACCTAACGTTGAAATAAGTGTATTATTTGCATTGTTGATTTTACATTATTCATTTATTTAATACACTCATTTAAAAATAAACGCCGTGTTTGGAAACAATATGGTTTTTTTAATTTAGAGAAGGAAAATATATGGTATTTTGCAAATGTAGCACACACATTCTGTCGCCACAGTTCCAGACTTCTTCCATTTCGACATACACTCTTTCTCGACTTCACTCGCTATTTGGTCGAGATAATACTGTCGATTGGTGTATTCTATGCTCTGCTTATACTCTGATTTAAACACAGCTGCTCTTCAAGGTCATGGGCTGGAAGGGGTTGGGGACACTGTCATCCAATCGGAAGCTTCGTTAGAACTTAAATTTTTGGTATTGAATCATCCTATTAGATAATTGATATTGGATCATCCTATTGCCACGGAGGGTGGTGGGTTCGAATCCCACCCCTGGCATGGATGTTTGTGTGTGTTTGTGTTGTCCTGACGTGTTCTCTCTACAGTTCCTACAACAGTTAAAAAAAGAATAGTGGTCGCAAGATGACCAACTTGTTGAAGAGTAATTTTAAGACAGAAGTATCGATGTCGAATGCCTCGAAGCGTCCCTTTTCTTTTTTCTTTCAATCCCCCCCCCTGCCCCCTCCAGTTACACTGGACAGGCAGGAATTAATCATTCGGAATACATTTGGGTTGCAGCCGATTTTGCAGTGGGAGTGCATGCTTATATTAAATATTCTAGTTAACTACAATTAAACTAATTAACAATGCCACTTTGGGCGAGCGGCCCTGGAGGCGTCGCACGCGAGGAACGCGGCGCGGCGTGGCGCGGCGCGGGCGCAGGCGGCGAGGCCGTGTAAAAGAGAGCGCTCCCTCCTCGCGGCCCTTCGCCGCAACGCCCTTCCCGGCTCCTATCCGAGCGGCGTTTATGGCCGCTCGCCCCTCCCCGCCCCCGCCCCCGGCCCCGCGCCCGTGTCGGGTCACGGTCACCCACGTCGCCAGGGAGAAGCTGCGAACGCCTCGGCCGAGAGCGGGGCGAGAGCAGCGCGCGAGGCGGAGCGCGTGCGAAGCGCAAGGTTGGACGCTGGCATAAGGGGGAGGGGCAGCAGCGACAAATGACCACGCGATGACCGAGGCAGCAGAAGGAAAGAGAGACGAAGGGAGGAAAGAAAATAACTACAGGGTGGGGGAAGAGAAGGACTGCGGGTGATTGAGAAGGGGAAAGGGAGGGGGAAGGTGAAAAGAAAGTTTCAGAAGTTACAGCATAGACTAAAGAGGTAATTCTTTACTCTATGTTTACAGAAATAGATGTAAACCAAAGTACAGTTGATACATTACCTTACGATAGCTTAAGAGGTTTGAGGAAATAGTATGTCTTTTCCATGAACGTAATCAAATAAATGAATCGACTTTTGCCGTAGCGTGGATGAGCGCAGCGTACACCGATCGACATTTATGTATTACATTGATTTTATCAATGAACCGGTGCTTACACCACTCAATTTGTTCTAGTACAAAATATCAATTCCATGCGGCGGTATGTAGGTAAGGTATTCTCGCGAATATCGAGAACGTAAGAAAGCCAGCGCCCTGAGAATGCAAACGCCAAAGGGGCCGAGGCGTCACATGCGAGGGGGTGGGTGTGGGCGCGCGCGCGGGTGCGAGTAGAGTGCAGAAGAAGAAGGAGCGAGCGAGGCGAGGAGCGAGAAACGAAGGAGGCGAGGAGCGAGGGGGCGAGGGCGAGGGCGAGGAGGGAGCGAGGGCGAGGGCGAGGGCGAGGAGCGAGGGCGAGGGCGAGGGCGAGGCGAGGAGCGGGGAGCGAGGAGGCGAGGGGAGCGAGGGGAGCGAGGAGGCAGGGGAGGCGAGGAGCCGGGAGCGAGGGCGAGGCGGGGAGCGAGGTCGAGGGCGAGGGCGAGGCGAGGGGCGAGGAGGGCGAGGGGAGGCGAGGGCGAGGGCGAGGGCGAGGGCGAGGGCGAGGGGCGAGGGGAGGAGGCGAGGGCGGGGGCGAGGGGGCGAGGGCGAAGGGCGAGAACTGAGGAGGGAGCGGGCGAGGGCAGGGGCGAGGAGCGAGGCGAGGCGAGGGCGAGGGCGAGGGAGCGGGGGCGAGGGCGAGGAGGCGAGGACAGGCGAGGCGAGGAGCGAGGGAAGAGGAGCGAGGAGGGAGCGAGGAGGCGAAGGAGCGAGGCGAGGGCGAGGGCGGGGGCGAGGCGGGGAGCGGGGAGGCGAGGGCGAGGGCGAGGGGGGCGAGGGGCGGGGGCGAGGGCGAGGGGGCGGGCGAGGGCGAGGGCGAGGGCGGGGGCGAGGGCGGGGGGGCGAGGGCGAGGAGGCGGGGGCCGGGGAGCGAGGGGAGCGAGGGCGAGGAGGCGAAGGAGGCGAGAGGAGGCGAGGGAGCGAGGAGGCGAGGAGCCGGGGAGGCGAGGAGGCGAGGGCGGGGAGCGAGGGAGCGGGGGCGAGGGCGAGGGCGAGGGCGGGAGGCGAGGGCGAGGGCGAGGGCGAGGGGAGGCGGGGAGCGGGAGCGAGGGGGCGAGGGCGGGGGCGAGGGCGGGGGCGAGGGCGGGGGCGAGGGTGAGGGCGAGGGCGAGGGCGAGGGCGAGGGTGAGGGCGAGGGCGAGGGCGAGGGCGAGGGCGAGGGCGAGGGCGAGGGTGCGAGCGTTGGCGCGGGCGAGAATACATGGGAGGGAGCGGGCAGAGGGCGAGGGCGAGGCGGGAGCGCGGGCGAAGGCAGTAAACAGCCTGGGCGGATGGGCGATCGGTCTCGCTGACGCGCCGCAGTAAATCCGCTGGGGCTCCGAATGACACGGGGCGGGGCCAGGCCGCAGGGCACCTGCCTGCGGCGGCGGAGGGCGCGCTGCCGGGCGACAAGCAGCGCGGGCAGACGGATGGCCGCGGTGGGGCGGAGCTGCCGTACTAGTAGGCGGAAGCATCGAGGAGAAGGATGCGATAATGGAAACAATGCCATTCTGGCAGGCAACATGCCTTCCACCGCCGAGGCGAGGTCATACTACTTCTTAAGTAAGTTTTCGCCATTACGGGGGATCTAAGGCTCCGCTTATATTGGCAAAACTATCACACGTCGTCTCCAAATTATACTTACATAAACACATTGCCCATTCGCTTTGTATAGAAGAATTTTGGGGCCAAATAAACAAACACATAAATAATACATGTGTATACTCATTGATAACTGAAATATCTCATTTTCCAACGTTTCGATCTAATAGGTTAAGGATTTCCAACCAAAGGATGGGAAGATTTAGCCCAGTTTATATCTCCTTAATGATAATAGTTAAAAGTGATGATGATCGGCTTAGGTGACTCAGAGCATCAATATGTCTCTACAGTGCCTCTGATCGCCAGTACCTAGGGCTCCACTCCCGATCGTGTCAGAATTTTCAGCACTAGCTGCTAAGTCGAATTCAACCGCTGTCTGAAGGAGAATTCTAGCGTCCGACCGCTTCGATCGCTATTTTTCCGAGGTTAATCCGATCGCCACCAGGCGTATGCCGGAGTAGTACCCTAAGAAACGGGTCATGGACGGCGCGCCATCTTTCCTTCCTCTTCCTTGTCGTATCCTCTTCCTTATCCACTTACACTTACATGCGCCACACTTCTACACTTGCCGCGAGACCGGTCGGGAGCTTAGAGCTTGTCCCGGCTGGGGCGGTGCCCAACTGGTGGGAGAGTCCTGGTTAGGGGGAAACCCCGCTAGCCGACGGTAGGTCGGCGCCGGATCTCACCATCCAGGGGGGAAGATCATCACCATCTCCCGAGGGAAAAACATGCACTATACGTACGGGACTAATGACTTAAGCTGTTGACGCGCCTGGAAACACTAACCAACTAACAAATGAAACCAACTAACATCACCAACTAACAAATGAAATTAGTGTAGCGTCGCCTGGTCCGGCGCCGGTGCGTCGGGCCACTTCGGGGAAACCCGCGCTAAGCCGGATGTGGATGGGGGTGGAGTGCGGCGGCGCCACGCCGCGTCGGTTGGAAAAGCCCTTAGGAATCCTGGCTGGAATTTCCTTGAAAAGGACGCGCGCGGGGGCGAGTTTAAGAGATGACGGTTGCAGCTCTGGAAAGGCTGGCCAGCGAGCCGTATGACGCCCGCTGCTTGTAGGGTGGGGGCGAGCCGTCGGATATTTAAGGCCGCGCCGACAGGCACCTCGCGGGATACGCTGGGTGTCGAAAGACCAGTGAGCTCCAGTGCTATCATTGCACGTGATCTTCGGGTCGAAGATCGGTTTGGCGACAAGCCATGTAACTGGTGTAGTTACGGGGCTCTATGTCCGACAGCTTCGCACCTCGCGTTGCTTTTTGCTGCTTCCGAAGCAGTGGTTCTGGGCGAGGCCTAGGGGACGGTCGCGGGGTTTCGCGGCTAAGAGAACTGAAAGGTTGCCAAGGGGTTAGATTTTTGTATTATAATCATTGTACATTAATTGTAAATATTCTGTAAATATATTGTATATATCAATCAGAACAGTCGTCTGTGGTTTTCATCCTAGTACGTCACATTAGAACAAGTATCCTTGACGCACTTCAAAACATTTAAGAGTCCCTACCCCCCCCCCCCGCTCCTCGCCAGCGGCGCCGCAGCGCTGTGGGCGGCGAGGCGGGGTGAGCCACCGCATCGGTGCGGCGCGGGAGCTGCTGCTGCTGCCGCTCCGCGCCGCGCCGGGTGGCCAATATGGCGGGCGATATATGGGCGGCCGTCCGGGCGGCGGGCGCTCGGCCCGCACTTGGCGCGCCGCCGCGGACGACGCGCCAGCGGCCCAACGCGGCGGGAACAGCGGGCGAGAGCAACCCCGCCAACAGAAAGGAAGGTCCAGAATGATGGAACGTGCGAGTGGTTTGGTTCAAGCGATTTGTCCGTACACGATAAAAAGTGGGAAAATATGGGCTGAAATAAAGGGATCAATTGATTATTTTTGTGCTTCCGGGTGCGTTCACTACAATGGAAATGAGTCCCTTAAGTGTAGTGCAAATTATATCTGCGAGGTGGTGGTGTTCCTTTCCCGCTGCAACGTGAGATCTGACGTCGATCTATACGCCAGCAGGGAAGATTCCCTCGTCCATGTATCTCCGCCAGCGAGACACCACCACAACCTTCACAAGCTCTATGTTTCCGACTGGTCTCCCGGTATGTGTGGTAGTGTAGTGCATGTGTGTGTGTGTGTGTGTGTGTGTGTGTTTGAGGGTAGATCACGGTACAAGGATGAGGAATGTTTCCGATTAGTCTCCCGGCATGTATAGTAGTGTAGTGCATGTGTATATGTGTGTGAGTCTGTGTGTTTGAGGGTAGAAGACGGTACAGGGATGAGGACGGAATGATCGCGCACTGTCCGGGGCCCGTTAGTCGCGCACTGGTCCCCTGCATTTCGCGGGTATTGATCGGAGAAATCTCAGAAAACCCAGGCCAGAGCAGCCGATTGCAAGGTTTCTCCTAGACAGTGGCAGGTGAATTCGATCCAGCTACCTACTTTTCTATAGAGACAACAGATGTTGACATGCTCCATCACAATCGTCAAGAAATTTGTTCGCATACGACTAACACACTGTTAAATACCTGGCGAGAAAGTGTACTATTTTAAGACGAGTTGAAAGAGCGATATGGAATTATAATTTTAAATTAGTTATTAAATTACCCCGACATACATTTTAAATGTACCGGCGGTAATAACACCAGAAAAAAGGTAATAATATGCTGCACGTTATTCATAATTTGAATTCGCTACAAATGAAATTTAAAAATGGAAACTAATGTTATTTCAAAATAGAAAAACAAAATATTTGAATAAAACAACCATTCCGTTCCCGAAAATATTGTACTAGACACAGTAAATATAAAACTAATTTTAAATTTTAATTAGTTGGGATGTAAAACCAAAGGATAAAGTGACATCGATGCGAAATCACTTCTTTTTCAATACTACTGCGAAATAATACGCTAGTGATGAAAAAAAAAGAAAAACGACAAGATTCCAAAATTCTAGATTCTAGAAGAGCCAATATTTCATATTGGCTCTTCTAGACTTTCTTGTGGAAAATACAGCTCGTTACTCATTCAGGACATTTGCTAGACTTCAAATTCCAGAAATGAAAACTTTATGAAAATCCAACGGTTGCACATCCATTGAAATGACGGTATTACAAGGTCGACAATATTACATGAGATGGAACCAATTACTGCAGCTCTTTATTAGAATTGAAGATACAAAACTACCTGGAGGGCATAGGAACTCAGCTTCAAACAGCAAGTGAACAATAAGGACATCTAAAATGTGTGTAATTGATTCTGCAAAGATGAGACGGGCGCAAGCCTAAACGCGGCAGCTTGTCATGGAAGGAAAGTTTTCCACACTTTGTTTTTCTTCTGAATCAAAATATTAAAAGAAAGCTTTAATGTTTTAGGTGAAAATGTATAATTATTTAGTTGATAAAGCGGACAAAATTTACTTTGATTTAGTTTTAAACTACGTGCAGATTTAATTAATTTCGTTTAATTAATTAATTGTTATTAAAATAATTGAATTATTTAATTTAATTAAGATTTTAATTGCTCTGAGGACGACCCGGCAGCGTTTCCACCTCTCGTGTGTTAATTGTCCATATCTCACAGCGGTCCTACGGCCATAAAAAGAAATATTTATTAATGGAATTAACTGCCCATGGTAAGATCTCTTCCTCTCTTGAAATACCATTTACAGGCGTCTCTTTCTATTAGATCAACGCGTCACAGGATGAAGGCAAAGTTACAAGCCAGGAAGAACCAGGATTCGACACAATAATTTGCGCTTCATTTAGTCACACAACGTGGGATGGCAGAAGTCCGTACAAACGAGCAAACTGAACCGATAGTTCCTTCTCTCTTATCCCATCTCAACTCTACGCATGCAATCTAACTCGTTGTGTTTATACAATGGACTTCGTCTTTCCCCCATCTTATGAAAAGTGTGTGAGTCACCACTGAGCCTAATCCATGCAATGAAGAAGAGAAGACAAAGAAAGCGAAGAACAATGAATGAATGAAATTATGATGTTTAGAAGTTTTATGAAGTAGTGGGGAAAAGAAAACCAGATAATACCGTCTCGAAAAAAAACTGTCGTCGATAAAGTTCACAAGAGGTAACCAAGTATTCCAGTATACCTTTGTGGATTTATCGTCACGTTTATGTCAACATTCGCATTTTCCAATGAAAACCTCTGTTCAAAATGAGTAAACAAGCTCTCCCTCCGTCCCACTCTCTCTCTCTCTCTCTCTCTCTCTCTCTCTTTCTTTCTTTCCTTTCAATGTTTATTACAAAGCTTTTATCATTCTAACCATTTCGCACGCCATCCTTCAAAAAGTAAGAAGAAAAGGCTAGAATTGAAATCCACGTATCGGTGTTGCAATGAAGTTCAAGCTCCATATGAAAGGGTTGGCCGGGAATGGATAGTGGACAGAAGAACGGGTCGGCGATAGTCACATGTCACACACCAAGAGCGCTTGAATTAATTCGCAGCCGTGCCACTAGATGTCAGGATTTGCAGTGGGATTACCCGAGAGGAATTCGTTGTCCACTTCGTGCAAAGGATTGGTTGGCACGAGTAAGTGGAGATAATTTGCCACCGTCGCTTAACAGAGCGGTGGATTTAGGGTTTTGCGTGATGGAAGGTGTCATTACTGAGGTTTCTATTCGATCATGGGAGGTTGGAGGTATTATTTGCAAATTTTGATTGAAAGTTCATATTACTGACCATTGGTTGGTGTGTAAATTGACTATCCTGCAGGAGATTTAAAATACACATTATTCAAGAGAGAATTGGGTCTTTTACAGACCTTTACACAGCACAATGGGTTGGCTTTTCATTTATTAATTTCACAGAAAATTAATGAGTGAAAAGCAATTCCTTTAATTAAAAGTATGAAACTCAGTGTAGCTTCATCCCGTTTAATTATATACACCTTTCACAATACTATATCATTTTAGGCATTTAATTCTAGAAGTACAAGGATGGTCGTCCATCTCATTACATTTACTTTTATTGTTTTACTATAAATATTGCAAGATTTCTGAGAAAGTAAATAATTGTTAGAAGATGCTTAGTCCTTTTGCTTCGAGAATAAGCGGCTTCATCTCTCATGTTATTTATAGTATTTATTGTGTCTGATAAAACAGTATGCTGTCTACTTTCGCGTTCAGAATAGGTAAAACATCGGTTATAATAATTATTATAACCGATGTACTAACAACAGTTTGATAAACACTATGATGGATATAAATCATTGCTTTATTTGTAAACAACGATAATGAGGAACTTCAAGGCTTCCCTTATTTCTATTTAGAGAAAATAATTATTGTAATTTATGAACGTTATGTCTTTGTAGGCTAAAGATTGTAGTAATACATTTATTTATTTGCGTATGAATTTATGTATTTATTAATGAACTTATTTTCTTATTTATTTATTTCGAGTTTGTGCTTGAATTAGCAAATAATTTAAAACAATTCCTGTAAACAAAATTAGTTGTCTGCGAAAATAAATAAATAAATAAATACAAAACAGCTCCCACGAAGAAACAAATTTTAACATTCACTTACGTTCTTCTTCTCTTTCTTTTCTTTAACCTCTATTTTCTCTTTTCCCTCCTTCTTCTTCTTCTTCTCTTTTTCTGCTCTTCCTTTTCTTCCCCTTGTCCTTTTCTTCCCGTCGTCTTGTCTTCTTCTTCTTCTTCTTCTTCTGCTAACTCTAAAGCGCACGAGAATAAACAACTAATTTGCTTACAATGGCCTATTTGATCTACTTCTAAAGTAAATAACTATTTCCAACTACTGAGAGCGAATTCGACACCCCTTTGTCTTTCGTACAAGCCATCTTCATTTTACTGTCTCGCATTCTACATACGTAGATAGGGAAAGTACTGTAATGTTGCAGGAAAAAGTCAATTTACAGTCAGAAAAACTCTTTTATTTTTGGATCCGTGATACCAAAAAAGTAGATCATTATTGTTCCTTTATGTACTAAATAACTACCTCTAACACGTTGCGCAGTAAATATCAACGTTTTGTTGGTCCTTGATATCGAAAAATTGGTTTACGACAAAAGGTCTGTCTGTCAGTGAACAATGCTAAACTGAAGACAGAATTTTCACCAAAATTTATGTTTGACAGTCGATCTGACCGATATCTTCACGTCTCCTTGAATTTCAAACAGATATTTTGATATTTTGAGGTACTTTATATGATAGCTCAACATTTTCATTTTTTCCTTCATAATAGCACTACATTTTTTCTTTACATTTTTCTCCGAGAGCAAAGTATGTTTGCAAATATTTGCCTAGTGTGTTCATTGTTTAATTGTCTGAATTTTCGAACATTGCACACGTTTTTTCGCATCTCCCTACAAATAAAACATTGAAAAACTTTTTTTCAGGACACATCTGTGAAATTTGACCAAAATTGGTCAAAAACGCGATTTTTTGTTTTTATGTTTATAAATACCATGAGACCATCGAGATGTATGCGCCGTATTTTAGTTTGTCTCTGTGACATTTATATATCCCAAATGGAGGTTTAAAAGTCCATGCGAGCTGAAAATCCCTTTTGGAATTGGCTTCATACAGCTGGAAAGCAGTTTTCGTCGCACATTGCAATATTGAAAATACTCCTCTATCATAATTTTTAAAATAACTCATTCAAACAATTAAATAAGTTTCTGTTAATGTATAGGAATGATATTTGCTTATATGGCTACAAATAAATAATTACTTATCTTCATATGGTTTGATCAATATTATATAAAAACTAAAAAAAAAATATTTCTTAGAGATTCAGATTTTTTAGAAAAAAACTAACAATGCCCTACAACCATTACAAGCAACTTCCATTTTTACATGTTCTAGGAGTATTCAGGTAAAAAAATTAATCATCTCCATAAATAACTCCACCTTCTAGAGCATATTAGAGATAGAAACCCCCAAAAAATTGTTTTTCAAAAAATTGAAAACTAAAATGTATATTATTTTAAAAAACTTTGTCAAATGTTACTTTATTTTTACTTGTGATATGGTAACAATTTCAACTCTCTAACTTCAAAAGAAAACTTTATTTTCTTCAAAGATGTGTCCCCTCAATAAAAGCTGTTCTTCAAAATTAGGTCTTCAAAAGAAGTCATTTTTTTAAATAGATGAATAGTTTTCGCGTACTTTTCTGTGAAATAAAGACAATTTAATAACAATTTTTTTTAAAACTGCTCCAAGTTATTTCTTTAATTTTTTCTTGGATATTTTCTTGGTGATATCTTTTGAAGTTTTGAAAACAGGAAAAATTACAAACAATGCGAGAGTGTGTTTTTGTATTCCACTAGTTTCTTTATACGTTTTATTAACAAAACTATTGAAAAAAATAAAAGTGGTATTATTTCGTAATTTAACACCATGAAAAGTAGCATAGTGAGAAAGTATACTTGCAATAGGATTTCTTTTTACAGTACTTTTTATATCGCTGCAGTAAAGTATGCAACAAAGTGTTCTATATTAAAGAGGAAAGCAAACATAAGGAAAACATTTCAACACGAGTTAGAAATCCAGCACCATAGAAGAAAAACACCATAGAAGAAAAATCTTCAAAGTCATTCAGATCTCCAGTCTCCCAATGCAATGGAACATGTCCTAAAAATGGAGAGGAGAGAAAGAATCAAGCGAAGGGTACAGCCTCCAGTTGATTTGTGATCGCCACTATGAATAATGATCAGAAGGTAACACCAAGCTCGAAGAGGGCAAACTCTCCTTTCAAAAAAGAAAAAACAATATTCAATAGCAGTTTTCATGGATATCGCTAAAGCTTCCGACAGGGTATGGCATGAAGGCTTAATTTATAAACTTTCATCTATAGGCACCCCTACATACCTTTTCAAAATAATTAAAAGCTTTCTCACAAATAGAACTTTCTCAGTTACAATAGAAATCAAAATTCGAACCCCTGCCCTATCACTGCCGGTTTACCTCAAGGATCACCTCTCTCTCCACTTCTCTATAACTTGTACACAGCTGATACGCCTACATCAAGATAAACAAACATAGCCTAGTTTGCAGATGATACCGTAATCTACATGTCCCACTCCTCAATTAATTACATAGCTAACGAAATCCAATCTCATATAAATAAAATAGAAACCTGGACAACGAAATGGAAGATTAAAGTCAACCCCGCGAAATCTACAGCTAAAGTCTTCACTTTCAGACCATATTCCTTCCCCATGCCATTTAAATTGAACAACAATACAATCCCTTGGACTCCTCATAACAATGCCGTTAAATACCTGGGTCTTCACATTGATACAACACTAAACTGGAAAATACACATTGATACAAAAGTCCAACAAGACAAAGCCAAAATAATACAGCTAAAATCACTTATAAATAACAGTAAACTATCACTAAATAACGGTATCACGTTATACAACACCATCATTAGACCTCTTCTCCTGTACGCTTGTCCAATTTGGACAAATGCTGAAATGTATAATATCAACAAAATTCAGGTTATTCAGAACAAATACCTAAGAACTATCACCCACGCCCCCTGGTTCATTTCCAATAAGCAATTACACCACGAACTTAACCTAAAACCCATCGCACATCACATAGCCTTTCTTGCCAATACCTTTTATTCCAATCTAACCCTCATCAATCATGATAGACATATAAGTTTAGGAAAATATAATGAAAACCCAACTAGAATAAAAAACAGATATCCAGTTCATTCTCTTCTCAACATTTTTTCAAACCTCAGTAATTTTTAGAGGTGCTCGGTTAGTCCCCTCGTCAATTGTAGTTTAGAGTTAGTATATAAGAATTAGATATAATTCAACTATACAAATGAAGAGTTTCATGTAAACTAAACTTTGTAAGTCAATCCTATACAAAATAAAAAAAAATTAAAAAAGGACAAACTCTCAAAGACAAAACAGAGATGCCCAAGTGCAAATTCACGAATCAATTAACACGCTGAAAAAAGTTCTTTGTTCCTAAAACTTTGCATGTGATGTTAGAGATGATTCTGCTAAAAAGTAAAACGAAATTCAATTTAAACAACATTTAATATTGAAGTAGTTAAGTGTAGTACATTTACATTCTAACAAGAATTTCGAGTTATACGAGTATTTTGTTCCAAGATTATTCGCCGGCAGTGAAACGGGAAGTATGAATTAATTCCCTTTCTCTTCGGCAAAGGTATCTAATATATTTCGGTATTGCTAGATTTGAGTTCGATCATATAATGTTCAGTAAACTAGAAGAAGTGGCGGTAGTCATTGATCATAATTGTTACTTTCCCGCAACATAAAACCTGATAGAGATGAAAACATGAATTGCATCTGGAATTAAGCCCACACATTCAGGAGTATAATCAACAAACATTTCTCTTTTATTTACTTCAGTCCATAAAAATTATTAATTTTGATATACTTCTTCCACTCTAAATAATTGAAACTACAGCCAACTAATAATATTATTGAAATATCCGTTACGAAATATTGAGTCTGTTTGGAAATGTAATATAGCATCGAGCATAAAATGAGAACATTGATTTCACCAGCGAATGAGGGTGGAGGTAATTTATGGAAAATAGCCAGGGAAAAAATGTGAAGTCATTTGTGTTTGAAAGTGATAACCATGACACTTTTGAAAGGGATATAAATTGATTCCCCATCCATCTGTCTACGTTACTGAGCAAAATATTGTTGCCAAGGGAGCACAGTGAATCCTTTAATTTGTATGTGTGGCAACTATAATTTGCCTCTTCTGAAGAAATAATAATTGCAACTTTTTGGCGTTTTATCCAAAATTATGCCTGTTTGGAAATGTGGGGAGAGGTGTTTTGTCATTTAGTAGGTAATTAAGCATCCTACTTTCCTAACGGAAGGCACTTCAACACTACTTTTTCAACCAAATTCTCGCAGCTTTTTCTAATGACCCTTCAAGTTCATCATAATTACGAGTTTTCTCTGGAACACGTTTTTTCACTTCATACCCTGCAAATATGACACTTATTGTAAAATTCGTTTCTTGTCATCAGTTTTTAGCGCAATATTAACTTAAGATTCTGTGAAGATATATTTAAAATATAAAGCAAAGTTAACCTGTTGCTGCGTTTCGAAACTCTATTGTGCTTTGCATCATTGCGTCACAAGTGAATAAAAATGTTCTCTTCCTGTTTGCTTCTCAACCAGTAATTGTAAAAAAGTGTTCGATATCGAACTCACTCCTGCAGGTTCTCCCGTCCTCACCCCCGATTCCTGCTACTAGAGCCCCTTCCCCAACCCTGGCACCGTTGCCATCCGGCCCCAGTGAGGCGCAGAATTAACTTCACATTTGGCGCACCGTAACTCAATTAGTACAGTTCATATTTCCGAACCACATAAAATACCTGTTATGGTAATTGAAATTCAGTAGCCAGACGCTATCATCTGAATAAGCGGGCTCGGCTCGCAGGTTCGCTACTTGCGCCAATACGCTTTCGAATGCAAAGGCAAGCATTTAGATGATGTCATGAGCAGAAACTCACGCAAAGAGATACAGTGAAAATGACGGTAGAAGAAATAGAGATGGAGAGTATAATACGTCAAGAATCTATGAAGATCTGAAAGACAATGGAAGGGTGAGAAGGAAGGTGGGGGAAGAGAAAGTGAAATGGAAACAAAGGGAGACAAAATGAGTGGAACAAAATAGTTGCGAAAAATGAACAGAAATTATTCGTTAATGGTGCTTTAATTGTCCTCACACATTCCCGTACTCGTATTTACCATGTCAATAAAATATCAAAATGTAAAGTAGGGTGATTTACCTTACGTGTTTTGGAGCTGTGGTAAGCAAAGTAAATTATTACAGTAGCAATGGTTATTCTTGCTCATTGTTTTCTATGGAAGGGTTGATTAGATGTCAAAAATTGAATTACATAATAGTAAGAATATAATAAGAATAAAAACAATAATAAAAATTTTATGATTTTTTTAAATATTGGTTATTATTAAATTTCAATCTAAGTTTATCTCATCCCTTTATTCCTTTATTTAACAGATATAAAATATTCTGATGGTTCTTGCAGATCTTCATTGTGATAGATTTATTGCAAATATGTATATCTTATTCAGTTATGAGGGAAATACCAATAAACATACATATTAGTGTTTATTTATATTAGTGTATTTCATTCCTTTGCTTCATTTCACAAGCACGGAAATTAAAGCAATTGCCGTATATGTTAACGATAATTGACCATTCATTACTTGTAATATAATCTCCCAGAATATAAACGATTTACATTACATGAGAGCTTTATGGATTGCTGGGCTCATGTAAAATGAAATCAGTATATAGTACTACTGACGCAAATTGATTTTGTTAACTTTTGTTAAATATAACAATTTAGATTTTCAGATATTACAATCGTCTGTAGAAGAGTGGATTAATGATATATATGAGATGATATAGTAATATACTCGTGTGGGATGATAGAGTTAATATTACAATATTTCCGTAAAGGAAATGTTTATTCTAAAACACCCGTCTTCTATTAGAATATATCTAATAACGTTTCAAAGTTAAAATGCATTTTATAATCAAACTGTCGTGTTATAAATAAAGAAACAATTAATATTGTATATTTAGTTTATAAAACAAAAATACATACCTGATAATAGCGCAATTGTTTAATTGTCATTTTTCTCTTTGTAAAATTTTCTAGAATTTTGAAAATGATTGTGTAGAGATAAACGTTTTGACAATTTATCTATAATGTCGTGACTTGTATTTCGCTATTGTTTTTCGATTTCGAAGTCACATCCCTGGTAAGGGAATAAGAAAATGATTTCAAAAAATGAATGACTATATCTGCACTTCTATCTCACCCTATTTTTAACTGACATCACAGGTTTCACAGCGCACTGCCATAAAAGAGCAGTTTGAGAACATAAAACAACAATTTTGAACAAGTCTCAGGAGAGGGATTAACCTTTTGAATTTTAATTTGAATGTCTAGCTCATACTTCAGACATTTGCTTTGTAATGGGCAATCGCCGGAAGAAATGTTTAGCAACATAATGAAGAAAATGTGCACACACATTTTAATAATCATACTCCTATGTTAATCTCTGGACCTTCATTGATAGCCTTTCATTCGAATTACTCAAATCAACGCTTAGCTTATTTCTCCTTTGAGTGTTATATGTTAACTCTTTTTAAGGCAGCAAGTGAAAAATATTATTGCATGTAGCGCAGTGCAAAACATTATTTATGACATCGACAATATTTGCAGAGAATTTCGCACTTCCATTCCAATACATTCATTCAAAGGTAATGAAAGAATGTCAATGAAATGTTGCAAATTCCATGTAACGTTGATGTGCAATCGCACCTGTGAACCAAGTAATTGAGTTTTCAATGCGACCGTCGGCAATTCATATCAAACTAATGTGAATAATGGAAAGGACTGTAATAAAATTTGACAAATGCGCTTTACGAGTGATGTTATTTGTTCATACGTAATTATTGTTGAGCAAATCAATCCGTAACCTTTACAGTCTTCACCTGTAGCTTATATTCAAATAATATGAGGGTTCATTCAGATGGCATTCTTAAAGTCTTGTGAGTGTAGTATTTTAATGGTTTCGTAAGTACTCTCCTAAGATGTATTAATTTATTCTCACTTACTAAATGGCACGCATGAAAGAGAAATAATTTGCAGACATCTGGGAATGAACTTTGCGTAAATCGATTATGAGAGGCAATATCCTCGATTATTTTCTAATAATCCTCTTGAGGCTCAGAATGAAGTTAACAGTATTTCAAACTCTAAATCAGGGTAAACTAAGAATATTAAATAACCCAAACCAATAAACTATAAAATTAGTTTTTTTCTGTGTATGGAGAAATACATTTTCTCCTGTTTTCCTAAGGTATTTGCAGTAAGTGTCTCTGCATGTTCAAGAATACAATATATTAATAGAATCATTCCAAATGAATGTTGTTAAATAGTGAAAACACAAAAAGCAAATGTACTTTTTCCATTTGAAATAATGTAAATCTGTGAAACGGCTCCCAGAGCGCGGTAAGAAACAGGGGCACTACTTGAATGGTGACCAACGCCTACGTCTCCCCGAAGCCTGGAAACGCCTATTTTACTGCGACGCTCGGTCACGAAGGGCGCGTTTCCTACTGCTCTTTTACGTCCGATCACGAGCGGTCGCCTACTTCCGTACCGTGCAGGGGAATCGTTACTTGATTGGCCCATGCTTTCTCCGCATCGGCCGATCGTCTGACCAGACAGTAACCGGCTGGAGAGGAAACTCAGGTATATGAAGTTGCATGCAGCCCACCTCCGTGCATTTCGCCCTAACGAAGGTCGCAGTATAGCAACCGAACCGCTGGCAATTTTGGCAAGGGGCGGTGTCTCCTGGACAAACAAGTTTGTATAGATTCCAGTCGCAGAATTTTGGCATTAATTAGCTCAGTCCGCCCAGCCCCTCTTCTGGGCGCCTTTACTTGATCTACCCTCTCTTCTATATAAACCCACATGCAGTCCACCTCCGTACATTTTGCATGAGGAAGGTTGCAGTATAACAGACTAAAATTCTGGCAACTATGGCTAGGTGGCAGAATCTCCTGGACAAACAAGTTTCTGAAGACTCCAGTCGCGGAATTTTGGCATTCATTAGCCCCGTCCGCCCAGCCCCTCTTCGGGGCGCCTTTACTTGCAATACCCTCCCTTCTCGCCAAGACTTATGGCTCTTAGCACGCCGTGAACATGAACGCGTCCTTCTGTTTTCTGCGTGGAATTTGAAATGTGTAATTTTGGGTTCTGAAAATATCTGCTTTCGAATAGCTTCCTCGTGATCGTTCCAAACCGAAAAAAGCCGGTTTGTGATATGTGGTAAAAAGTGGTAGTACGTCTTCATTTGTTATCAGTTTTGACCGTTCACGAACTGCGAAATGTTCGCTCTACAGAGCGTGGCGATCTCGTCTTTTAGGGACACGCGTTTGCTTCGGTACTACAGCATTGCAACATTCAAGATCTTCTCAGTCAATTTTTCAGTATGCTCGTGGTGAGTAAATGGTTACGGCATTAATATTGCAGGAATTACTTTCTAACATCTTTACTTTTTATTTTATTTTCTTATTACATCTAATTTCTCTTTATATACTGCATCATAAATTATTTAATCATTTTTGCTTGGGATATTCTGGAACATTTGTGGAAAATTAGAGCAAGGTTTAAACTGTTTCCATGTTGCGGTATGCAGCAAATCACAAAGTTTCTTCACAAATGACATCAGCCATCAATTACATGTTTTCTGAAAAGCCAAGAACGCTTAATAATTATTTTCATTGATAGAAGTCTATTCGGAATCATGTTCTTCTTAGCATTACCAATGGGCCATGCATATCAATATTTCTGCATTTTATATTGTTCTCAATAACCTGAAGCGCGCTTGTCTTCAGCAATAGAAAAAAAGAAGGAAACTAATATCACTCTTAAAAACTTCAACAGAGATGCAGTAATTAGATTGAGAGTTCCTACTTAATACAAATGTATTCAAAACAATTTTAAGTGACATAAAGAAACATCACTTAAATCAGGTTTTAACGAATGAGATGTCAGAAAAAAAACTAGAGAGAAGAGCAAAGTACAAACATTAAGTACCTAATCGTATAGTTAGAGAACAATGCACGACTTTTTTTAAATGCAAATTTTTTAATACTAAACTCAATTCTAAATATAGTACACTGTGGATATTGTTTCATCTGCATAAAAGTTTCATCTGCAAAAAAGTAAAAGGAAAAAATATAGTTTATTTCAATAGTTTAATTAAATGCTAAGTTAACATTGTGAACAACCGAGCAAATAAACTTTAAAACGTCAGAAAATAAGATTTTTATTCAAATTCAAGAGGTCAGAGGGCGACCTTGGGAAAGATAAAGAGAAAGAAATAATGTTATGGGTTCCAACACCAACCAGAGACCAGTGTTCATTTTAACCTGTGGGAACATCCATTCTCCCTCATCTTATTTACTCCTTTCTCTTGGCCGTAGATAATTTCCCCGCGCCCTCACTGCTCGAGGCGAGGGTAGCAGGTGTGAGCAAGGCGACGACGAGGGCGGCGGAGGCAAAGAAATCGGTAGCAGCGGCGAGGGCGGCGGTAAATTGGGTGGATGCGGTGTCGGCAGTGGCAAGCGGATGAAACACTATCGTGTTGGTCATGGGGGCGATGGAGGGGCGGTGGTGTGTCCGGAGTTGAGAAGGAAGGGAGAGGATGGAGGAGAGAGGGAACGGATGACAGCCATGAGGTGAATGGGATGGGGTGTGTCTGATAGACGCGGCGGGGACCTCGCTGGCGGGACCAATGGGGTTTGTATGATGAAGACAGTGGCAAAGGTAACAACAACTAAGTCCTAAGTATGGGTTGAGAAGATTGGTTCATATGCTGTAGTAACGCAGTTTGCAGAGTGCGGTTAGAATAATTACACAGAAAACTAGGGGTGCTACAGAATGGCACAGACTTTCTCGTAGTAAAGTTTTCTAATTTCCTTGTTGTGGACTGGTACTGTACAGTCTTGTTTCTCTTCCTTGCCTGCTTCCATCTAATGCGGCCCAAAGAAATTTGTTTTTAAATTTTCGCAACTTTTCGGTCTCAATAGTAGAACCTAAATTATATTTTGAGAATATTAAAAAAGACTATAACATCGTCAAAAATACCAATTTTTATTGAAAAATTGAAGCCGTTTGTAAGAAAATGGCGATTAAGCATTACTGTAAATGCGAAATTTGAAGCTCTCTTTCACAGGAATCTATGGAGTTTTCAAAAAACTTCATTTGCAGACATTTCAAGTACTTTTTCTAACAAATAAAATAATTTATACAGAGGGAGAGATATTTAAAAAAAATATATTTGTGTAATTTTTGAAAAGACGTATGAATACCGCAAAATGAAGTTTACGTCATATTAAACAGTGCAATTATCACTATCCATTGGAAAATTTGAAAGAAAAATTTTGGAGCAAATTTTGAGAAAATGACGTTTGAGCATTTCTGAAAATTCGGAATTTAGAGCTCATTTTTACAGAAAACTGTTGAGTTCTCGGGAAACTTTATTTGACATTGTTTAAAGCACATGTACTTATAAATCTAAAATAGAGAAGAAATCGTCTCTAGTATAAATACTTCCGACGTGAAGTCAAAAAGATTACATTTTTGTAATTTTTGAAAAAAGAGAACAATCGAAGAAAAAATTGAAACTTTTGTAATTTTCGAAACTTAAGAGAAAAAAATTGGAGCTGTTTATGAGAAAATCTTGTTTTTGTTATTTTGGAAAATTGCAAATATTGCATGCACTATTGCACGCAACCTACTAAAATTTTCAAAAAATCTACATAACCTTAATGAACGAGATATTTATAGACAACGCATTTCATTTGAAGGAAAAATCTCTGTATTCAATTTTATAGTTGTAGGAAGACGCCGGAAAAATTGAAACTTTTGTAATTTTGCCACTTTTATGAGTGTATTTTACTATGTTCTTACAAGAAATTTAAAGAAAACATTTGGAGCCGTTTTTGAGAAAATTTTGAAAATGTCCGGGGGTCTTGATGTAAAGAATGTTTTTGAAAATTTGAAAGCTTCAACTAGAGCCAGATGGTCAGGGGTTTCTTCAATTTGGGAAAGATCGTACGTGTGGTTTAGGCGCTAGGTTTGTTCACATACGACTGACAGACAGACGGACAGACGGACAGCTGGACGCATGGATGGTTTGAAGAAGGAAAAAAAAAAGAAAAAAAAAAAAAACTTTTTCGGTATCAGGGGACCCCAAAACGCGTATTTCCGTTGAAATCGGGAAATCGATTTTCCGTAGCATTACATAACTTTCTCTGTACTAAGAATATTACTCCCGTATATACGTATGTATATGAGAAAGTAATAATAGTATAGACAGAGAGCGCAAATGGAATTATTTATTAGTATTTATTTATTTACTGTAAAAAAAGTTGGCAAGGTGGCAGCTTGAGAAGAGAGAATACTGGTGTTGTAGATATTTTAGAAAGATGATACCTTCTACAGCTAGAAAGGTGTTGAAGATATACAGATGACAGTGAGAACGGATGATAGGCTCTCTGGCGAGGGTTTCATTGAGGGTAAAAGTAAAAAAACCTCTAGCGGTAAATGAGGTAGCACAGAGGAAATCTAATCTCTTTCCTCTTTATTAGTAGACACACAATGGCAGACGTATCCCCTGTTAAAGTCAAGCGGAGGCGAGAGCGGAGGCGAGGGCGGAAGCGTGGGCGGAGGCGAGGGCGGAGGCGAGGGCGGAGGCGAGGGCGGAGGCGAGGGCGGAGGCGAGGGCGGAGGCGAGGGCGGAGGCGAGGGCGAAGGCGAGGGCGGAGGCGAGGGCGGAGGCGAGGGCGGAGGCGAGGGCGGAGGCGAGGGCGGAGGCGAGGGCGGAGGCGAGGGCGGAGGCGAGGGCGGAGGCGAGGGCGGAGGCGAGGGCGGAGGCGAGGGCGGAGGCGAGGGCGGAGGCGAGGGCGGAGGCGAGGGCGGAGGCGAGGGCGGAGGCGAGGGCGGAGGCGAGGGCGGAGGCGCGGGCGGAGGCGAGGGCGGAGGCGAGGGCGGAGGCGAGGGCGGAGGCGAGGGCGGAGGCGAGGGCGGAGGCGAGGGTGGAGGCGAGGGCGGAGGCGAGGGCGGAGGCGAGGGCGGAGGCGAGGGCGGATGCGAGGGCGGATGCGAGGGCGGAGGCGAGGGCGGAGGCGTGGGCGGATGCGAGGGCGGAGGCGTGGGCGGAGGCGAGTGCGGAGGCGAGGGCGGAGGCGAGGGCGGAGGCGTGGGCGGAGGCGAGGGCGGAGGCGAGGGCGGAGGCGAGGGCGGTGGCGAGGGCGGAGGCGAGGGCGGAGGCGAGGGCGGAGGCGAGGGCGGAGGCGAGGGCGGAGGCGAGGGCGGAGGCGAGGGCGGAGGCGAGGGCGGAGGCGAGGGCGGAGGCGAGGGCGGGAGGCGAGGGCGGAGGCGAGGGCGGTGGCGAGGGCGGAGGCGAGGGCGGAGGCGAGGGCGGAGGCGAGGGCGGAGGCGAGGGTGGGGCGAGGGCGGGGGCGAGGGCGGGGGCGGGGATGAGGGCGGGGCGAGGGCGAGGGCGGTGGCGGGGGCGGGGGCGAGGGCGGTGGCGCGGGCGGTGGCGCGGGCGGTGGCGCGGGCGGTGGCGCGGGCGGTGGCGAGGGGCGAGGACGGTGACGAAGGCGAGGGCGTGGGGGCGAGGTTGTGGCGGGGGCGAGGCGACGAAGGAGACTGTCGGCGGAGGCAGCAGCCGCTCGGAGAAATTGCGCGACGCCGCCGCACAGCCGTCAGCGCGAAGCCTCCGCCGGAAATTTACGAGCCGCCCGCGCCCGCGCCCACCGCCCCCTGGCGGCCGTTTGGAGCACTGCGCGACGCAGCCTCTGTGCCCCGCCCGCCAGCCACGACTCCCACCTCGGGGCAGCATCTCTTCAATTAACTCGCAAGTAAAAATCAGGCAGATTCTTACCATCTAAACTCGGTGGTTTTTGCAGAATGCTTGTGCAGATTCATATGAAAAGATTTTATCTATCCATACTTCCCTATCTTTTTGTCTTGAAAATTATGAATTCTTCTATCCATGCGATTGCTCAGCGTCAACGCTTGTTTATTCCGCAGCATCCTTGAATAGGTGATTCTGGTATTTAGTCTCGATATTCTGGCGGATGTTCTATTCTAGCGGGTTCGAATTCAACTAAAATGGCTGAATGGGTGAATTCTGTTCCCGTGCGGACAACTGGTGTGATCATTAGTCCTAAAAGTGTAGTGCATGTTATAATCTGGGAGGTGACGGTGTTCCTCCTTCTACTGGAACTTGCTATTCGGCGCTGACCATCACAGAGGTTTTCCCTCTCTAGGTATCTCCCACCAGCGGGGAATCACTGCAGCCAGGGCAATCTCTAACCTGGTGACTAGACTTCCAATATGTGTGTTAATGTAGTGTTTTTTAATGAAAGAATATGTATGTGTGTAAGAGAAGAGGAGGTTGTAACGTGGAAGAAGGGAAAATCGCACGATATCCATTGCATGTTTTATGGCGTACTGCTTCGGCATTCCTCTGGTGTTGATCCGAGAAATCACGCAAAACTACCGACCAGAATAGTCGGCTTTTGGAATTATGCTTCAAACATCGGCTGAATTTGACTTAGCTATGTAGCCAGAGCAGAAAACGGTAACGTTTTGAATGGAAAAGAACGTTATTGTCCATCTAACGATTATATATAGAAAATATTTTTTGATTAATAGTTGAGGGCATTGATACTATATTATATAATAAGAGATATAAATTTCCTTCACCATTAGAATCCTGTAGTTACAATGTGCACGCACATAAGTATTAACTAAATCATTCAACTGATTTACTGCCGTAATTAAATCAAACAATTATTGAATAAACGAGAAATGTATGCTCCCAATGAAACTATGTACGTATACGAAACCTTTAAAAATGAAAATACACTTAAAACAAACATTAAATGAATTTCAAAACCCAAACATACTCTGATATATGATTTTTTTCTTGAATCTTTCCTTGTAAGATGGTCTTATGAAATGTGTTGGACGACACACGAACGATAATACAAATAACATAATCAGTTCGTTAGAAACCTCGCCTATTATCTCGGTTTACAAACTTTTATCGCGTTTTTTGTAATTGCTGTTGATCGGATTAATGACGTTAATGATCATAAATGAACAATAACAGTTAATTGTTTGGTTTATTGATGAAGTGTTATTTTCAATGAAATAGTTTAAATAGAATGTATTGTCTTTACAAACATTTTTTTGTATTATACTCTAAACACTATATTGCCGTTTTTGTCGGCGTAACCTACATCTTCGGATATGGTATAAAATTCTTTAAAAAAATATGCTTCGAAGCAGATAATTAACATCTACAAAACACTCGTAATACATAAAGATACTTTTATAAAGACACTAGTGATAAACTCTTAAATTAGCTAGAAATAAATGTATGTATGTATTCGGCGTTATCGGGTCGGTAGTCCGACTTCGCCGGCCAGCTACCGGTGTCACCCTTGTCTGTGCCTAGTTAAATTCCTATGCTTGGGGGTAAGAGTGACATGAGGCGAACATGACGTATTCTTTTCACCAAAACTGGCAAGATCCGTCTGTTTGAGGTTTTCTTCGTCGCACAGCTACAGAAACGGGGACGATTTTAAAGGAAAACTACAACTCAATTTTTACCTCGACCGGGAATCGAACCCGGGGACCACGGGAAATTAGCACGCTGCCCATGAGCCATCCCAGAGGCTTAGGAATAAATTATAATTAAAATAAAAGAAACTGAATGAACATAGTTGAACTAAATAAAGGGGAAAAGTGAGATGAGTATTTGTTTCACAAAAATATTTTTTTAAAATTTTGAACGCAATACATAAATGAAAACATGCCACAGATTCACAGTTTAAGTAATCAGAAAAATGAAAGACAACTTATATTCGACGATAATATAATTTATTGCAATTGAATATATAATTTTCCGATTATTGTAAATTTATTTTATTCGGTATGCAAGTTACAAATAAAGCATTTGGGAAACTCACTCTGTAATTTTGTTTCGCTCACACTGATATATCATTAACTTAACGCGTATTTTTTAATCGCTCATAAGCTCGTTGACACGTCATTATTATTCCGTTGCAGTTTCGTGAAAAATGATGAGCATTTCTTGCCTCTCCATTAATCATTGGAAACTTCTCCATTCCGGAATACAGGCTACAGTCCCGTTAGGTATTGCTCAGTGAGGGTTTTACTTTTCTACTGCCATCAAATACCGGTTTAAATCCTCTGCCCCTCCTTCGCAAATACGTTTCTCTTTTGCTCTTTTGCTTTTCTTGCTCCCTCCTTGTCTCTCTTGGTCTTTTCTCTTAATAGGGCATTAGGTCGAGATCCGCCTTTGGTATCCGCAATGAAGAGACCTTTGTTGCACAGTGTTAAGACTAAATTTGTGTGTGTATGTGTGAGTGTGGGCTCATTGCATAATGAGCTTTCCATCACTGGCGTCAATTTAGTTAAATGATGCCTTATTTTGTAGACCTTCAGGCCTGTTCTTCCGTCTGACTATCCGATTTTGCTCCGGTCCTTTTTCCATCTAGAGGAGAAAGAAGGTATTACTCGGGCGACGAAACAGCCGATTTGAATTTAGTTTAGAGGCTTCTTTTAGGCTTTAGGATTGTTTAGATGCTGTAAATGTACAACATGGGACAGACGGCTTTACTTTCAGTCCAAAGGTAGGCTTGTGATTTTTTGCCCTAAAAAAATCCACAGGTTCAATCGGGTTTGAACCTGCAAACTTGGGTCCACCCCGATACGCTAACCGATATACCACCGAAACCGCTGAACCATCGAAACTGCGGGTCCGGGATCGATCCCCAGCCAGTGTATGTGGAATTAGAGGTTGAGAATGCGAGCTCTAAATGGTTTTCTTGGCGTTCTCCTGGTTCTCGTGCTCATTAGTCCACCATTTCGCCACCATCAATCCCCCCCGAACCTTATCGTTCTAATGTACTCGTGAGATTGTCTCTGTAGGTGTCCCCAGTGATCTCAGCAGATGAAGGATCGCTAAACCTCAATAAATAAAATAAACAGCTATACAAGCGAATAAATAACCAAATTCGTGACAGGAGATTTAATGACTCAAAATAAGATATGATACGAAACTTAAAAAATGTGTAATTTATTTTTAGAAGACGAAAACATATGGCTTTTATTGTGAAGGTATCGTAATATTAAAGAAGGATGTTATCAGAAGAAATAAGATATACCAAATGAAACTGATCCATTACTTTGCGTCAAATAAAGGGCTTGATACAGCTTTAGAGTATACAAGAGAACAGTAGTTCCAAAAATAAGGTATGGGGATTAAAAAAATCTTACGATATTGTTTTTCTCCTGTCCGTGCGAGTAAGTTAATCAAAAGCAAACTTAAAGGTACATCTTTTACTTCTTTGTAATTAATTGTATTTTAACAAATTATTTGATTTTTTTCCATATTCCAGTGAACATAGTGCTCGCAGGCTGCTTCCCTTATCTGCTATTGTGTACCTTACACTGCATTCCGAGCGAATAGTTGGCTCGGGATACACATCCCATAAGGGCTTTGGAAGGCATTCTTCGGGGCTGGAGTACGTGATATTTTCCACCACAAAAATGAGGATTTCAAAAGCACCCTAAATAAAATTCAAAAAATTATTTTATTTAATCCATTTTTATTATCTCATTATAAAATGTTAGAAATTGAGATCAGTTTTGTAAGAAGACGAGTATCCTAATAATCTACGGCCTCTTATTAACTACTGTCGGCTTTCGTCGAATGAATTGGCAAATTTGAACAAAAATTCGAGTGCATTGGTATACAGTGGTCGATTGATTATAAACTCGCCTCAAAGTAAGTTTGTTAATTCCCCAATCTCTTAGTTGATTGATTGTTACAAATTCCAGGCGCGCCAACGGCTAAGGTCGTTGGTTCCGTAAGTATAGTGCATGTTTTTTGTGGTGCCGGTGGTCTTCCCCGTTGGATGGCGAGATCCCGCGTCGACCTACCATTGTCAAACGGGGTTTTCCTCAACTAGGTATCTCCTACCAGTGGGGCACCGCCCCAGCCGGGACAAGCTGTAAGATCCCGGCATATACGAGAGTGTAGTGCAGGTTAGTTTGTGTTTAAGTAAGGGCTGAGGATGGAACAATGAATAGGAAGGAAAGATCGCGCGCGTTTTGTGGCCCGTTTGTTAGGGTACTGTTCCGGCATTGGACTGGTGTTGGTCGGAGAAACCACGGATCGGAGCAGCCGGCCGCTAGAATTCTCCTCCAGACAGCGACTGAATCCGACGTAGCTGACAAGCTTGTGTCGAAAATCCTGCCGCCGTCGGGACTGCAACCCTAGAACCTTCCGGCCGCAGGAACTACAGTGACATCAACTGACGCCCTGAGGCACCTCCGTTTTTTTTGATTGATTTTTTTCGTGTTTCCGGGCGCGTCAACTACTGTGGTCATTAGTCCCGTTAGTGTAGTGCATGTTTCTTTGGGAGATGGCGGTGATCTTCCCCCGCTGGATGGCGAGATCCGGCGCAGACCTACCGTCGGCTAGTGGGGTTTCCCCCTAACCAGGACTCTCCCACCAACGGGGCACCGCCCCAGTCGGGACAAGCTCTAAAGCTCCCGACCGGTCTCCCGGAATATGTGGTAGTGTAGTGCATGTTAGTGGAAGTGTGTGTGTGTGTGTGTGTGTAAGGGGAGAGGGTAGGACAAGGAAGAGGAAGGACAGATCGCGCGCGGTCCGTGGTCCGTTTGGTAGGGTACTGCTCCGGCATTCGCCTGGTGTTGATCGGAGAAACCACGGAAAACTACCGATCAGAGCAGCCGGCCGCTAGAAATCTCCTCCAGACAGCAGCTGAATTCGACCCAGCTGAAGAGCTAGTGTCGAAAATCCTGCCGCCGTCAGGACTCGAACCTAGGACTTCCCGGTTAGAGGCGCTGCAGTGACATCAGTTGATGCACTGAGCTACCGCACCTCAGCCGGGACTTTGTTTGAAGTAAGAGGTCCCCTGGGATGTGCTGGTCCAGGCGTCGTGTTTCGTCTGTGCGCCCTTGGGAAGGCGGCGTTGGCCCTAGGAGGGTTTCTGCAGTGCGTCCCTGGCGCCAGATGCGGCAACCGCCGTCGCGACGCCCTCAGTCGCTAAGTGGCGCCGTCACATCCACAGGCGGCGCCGTCGTTCGTCTGGAACACGTGCCCCACAACATCAACGCCCAACTCTCCCCTGGAGCCACGGGATCCACTGCGGGCAAAGCTGCTTTCGAGGAGTTGGAACCGCTCTCCATTAAGCGAAGATTGTCGGAGTAATAACAATAAAACTGTTATTAAAATGAACTGGTATTGCGGTTGTAAAATTGAAGTGCACCTCAATGAAATGTACGAAACGATAATCATTATAATTACGCTAATTCGAACGATCGTTTAAGTCACACAAAACTTGCACTTTCAACTACCCTCGGGTAGGGATTAAGGCAAACATATTTGTTGAATCGTAAGGACAGGGTAGAAATAATTATAAATTGAATATTCCCTAAAACTATGATGTTGATTAGCAATAACAATCGGTATTTGAAATTTGAAACATTGAGTGTGTTCGTTTCGAAAAGAATTTGTGCTTTCTACTCAACCAAATTTTGTTTTTTTTTTCCTTCAAATGAAAGGTAATTGGCTTTACACGTGTTTTTATTTGCTTTTATTCATTCGATTCTAGTCTTAATACTGGATTTGAATAATGTATTAAAATTAATTGAATGAACACTTATCTGTAGTCATTTGTTCACATATCATTTCAAATCATGAAATACAATACAAAGACATCCTTGAATCTTGGGGTTATAGTTGGCGAAGAGAAGATAGCGAGTGCTTTAAGATCGAAGATTTTTTTAAATGCAAAGGTGACTGACATAAACGCAATGTCTAGCAATCGCCTAACACATGTGTCCCTTTACAAAATAATGAGTAATTATAATTATAAGTCACGCATAACGATTTTATGTTAAGCTGGATAGCAGGATATCCTACCGCAGTCCGTATTGCATCTACTTCAATCAAATTGGTATCTTTATTTGACAAAATAACTACAGTAATAATAATAATAATAATAATAATAATAATAATAATAATAATAATAATAATAATAATAATAATAATAATGTTTATTTTCGCACAGTTAAAAACATAAATGCATTGTTCGCTAATAAATCAATTTAAATTACGCTAAGGTAAAATAACATATCACAAATTAATATCTTTCATAATTTATGAAAAGAAAATAATGCGTTAGCTTCACATTGCAAAACATAAGTCAGTTGCATCAAAATATTAAATTCATGTCGATGACACTTCAGAGCTTTCGGTTTTAGAACTTACAAGTGCCTTTTCAATTATTGTTTCTGTTTCTTAAAACTGATCTAAATTCTTGCTCCAAGAAAAATTTGCAATACAGAAGTGGATTGATTCGTTTGTGGTATTTCGCATTATATGCGCTAACAAAGGTTCTTGCGGTTTTTGCACATTCCAAATTCATGATACAAATTATACTTATGTAGTTCCTATTCTGAAAAACAATTTTCCTATTTTGAATTCTATTTTGGCTCCTTTTTCGTTCGAATATATGTCACGAATTATTGATTGCATACAAGAAAATCGATAAAGAAAAGTTTTATGTTCTTAAACATTTTCCCCTATTGCTAGAAACAACTTTGAAAACCGCATAAAATGGGTCACGAAATGTAAATAAATAACTATCCTGTTGAAACCAGAAACTGCCAAGTTTTCTCCCGTTCTTGTGTTAAGTTTTTTTCTTCCTTGGTCAAATTCCTGCCACCGAATCTCCCACAGGGTCGCGACTTTCCGTGAAAAAGTGTGGATACTACTGTCTGCATCACCTTATTAGAGAGAAACTTTGTGAAATGACACACCGCAAAAGTACGTTTGACTGCACCTAACGCGTTGCAACGGTCATTTCTGCATCGTTATTAATTTTTTGCTTCGACCAACCAAGCACGTTTAGCAGCGGCTGACAGACACCCAGTGGGCTACCTGCGGCGAGAATGCGGGAAAAATGTGAAGCAAGTTTGTCAAGTGTTTTCCGACTTAAAGCATTGCATATGTAACAAACATGGGTATGTTTGGAGTGTTCTGATACGATTTAAATAGAGTGACACTTCAAGGTCACGAGCTGGAAAACGAGAGGTCACTGTCTTCCAATTGGGAGCTTCGTTACGACTTAAATTTTTGGTATTGTAGCTCCTGATTGGATGACAGTGCTTCCCTCCCCTTCCAGCTCGTGACCTTCAAGTATCACTGTATAGTTGTGACGTGAGCAAACATATTGGAAAAAAGTAAATGTGATCACTATAGGAAAAATTATAATTTCTCGCATTATAGAAGTCACGTTTGCGTTGCATGCTATACTACCTCCGATGCTGCGTATTTTTGCTTTAGCACATATTTTACCTTGTGAGATTACCTTACCATCATTACCTCACCTCTTACGTGAATATCACAATTAAAATTAAATAAACGTAATAAGTCATAATACTAAGAATCCATAGGCTACCTTCAATCATCGACAATACTTTTAAGAACATACTTTTTTGAAGTTATACAATTTTGTTAACTACGTGAAAAAAGAGCAGTCTTCCAATATTCAATACAAGAGTTACTTACTCGTGAATCGATATTTCTTCGCATCAACACACAGGATTGCCTAAGTTCTACTTCTGACGAGACGCAGGGGCTCTTTAAGGTTACTAATCGATTTTGTGCTGATCCTAAAGGGCTCTTTAAGATTACTGATCTATCATGGATCCAAGAATTCAAAAGAAAGATACACTCATGGTGATAGTCTGTTGTTTGGAAACTGTTCGCGTACCCATGGTGATATTATGGAAGAAATATTCAAGAAACCAATAAAAACGTCATCAGAAACTGTCTTCCAGTAATTTACCGAACATTACTCTTTGGTAGAAAATGTACATTACTTCTTGGATTCACCTGTCATATAGCTGTTACTGAGAATAAAGAAAGGAGGGAAGGAAGGAAGATTAAGAAGACGAAGAAGATATAACCGCATACCACAAATCTTAATGGCAATTCCCGACTACACAAAATTCTGAAGACTGATTCCGAATTGCCATTTTTTTTTCTTCATTTCTCCCTCTTTCGCCCCACTGTGCGTGGGCTGTCCAAATGAACCCGCGTCCAAATCCGCCGCCGGGGGCAAATGAAGTCAATGAACGGAGAGGCTTCCTTATTTGTCTAAAAGAACCGAAGTGCCCTCGAGATACCCGTCCAATTTCGCGCGTCTTGTGTTTAACCGTATCTTTGATGGCGTCCTTAGGCCTCCCTGATTTACCATGCCCGGGTTACGCATCTTGTGTTTAACAGTATCTAGGTGGCGCCCATAGACCGCCTGTTTTACCATTCCAGTGTTGTGCGTGTTGTGTTTAAGCCTATACCAAAGTGTGTGTGTCTCTCTCATTGTCTCTCTCTCTCTCCATCTCCCCTCTCACTCTCTCACTCACTCAATCTTTCTTTCTCTCTCTCTGTCTCTCTCTCTCACACACACACACAGACACATACACTCAGTTTTGCCCTTTCAGGATTACATCGCGTCGTGACCTCATGTCGGCGAATGGGAAAGGGGTGAGGGATGATCGGCTTGTATACGCCTTTGCTTTGGATGAGGGCATTTCGTACCTAAGCTGAACAGAACTGAGGCGTTGAACCACGAATACGTATCTTAAGGAAAAGTGGGCGTCACTGGTTATCGTACGTGACAATTTTAACTGCGAGACTGGGACCGCAGATACTCCTCTTTACCTTGAAATGGTGTGGTTTGGATTATCACTGGTACAGTAATCACCTGGATTTGAGCCATTGTTGAAGATAAGTGTAGTTGTTTCATCGTCGTGTGTTGCCGTTGTGATGTTATTTTGTCGCAGTAGGTCTACAATAAAGAATTGTGACCAAGTCGACTATCTTGGGGAACGCCAAATTTGATTAGGTGGAATCTGGATTTTGGTCTACTGTATGCTCGCAGCTACATCCACACTCCGCATCATCGTGTCTTTTCTTATTGTCCTTCGTCCCACTGACATTAGGCTCTTGGAATCTACACTCAAATCCTCTACCATCGATAGATCGAGGACATAGAAAGAGGAGGAACTTTAAGAGACTTAACTCCGTGGGCCCGGATATGAAGCCTAGTTCATCATCTGTACGCAATTCCACTGGAAGTCCAGTGTAGCTCTACATGGCATTTTTGGAATCTTTCACACTCAAAAGTGGAGGTGCACGTCTATTCTCCCTCTCTATCTGTCGCCTTTTACTCTCCCCTTTTCCATGCTTCTCCCATTTCCTTTTTCTCCTCCCGCTCCCCTCCTTCCCCTGCAATTTAACTTCCTCTCGATCAACTTGGCTTCCCGTCCACATTCTCTCTCCACCTCCCGTCCACGTCTATTTTCTCATCCTCTTCCCATCATTCCCCATCCATCCCATTCTCCTACCCTTCGTCCTCCCACCCTTTCTATCGGTTGTTGCCCCTTATTCCTGTCTTCCTCTCCCCTTCTCTCCTTTCTTCACTCTTTCCCCTCTCTCTGGCATCCTCTCCCACCTGTCTCGTTTTATTTCAGTCCCATCTTATCCTTCCTACCACTTTTTTTCCCTTTATATTCCTCCTCCCTCGTATCGGGAAAGGCGACTCAAGGCATCAACCATGTCACTGCATAGCCCCTGACCGGGAGGTCCTGGAATTCGAGTCGGTGGCAGGATTTTAGACATTAGCCAGATTGCTATGTCGTGTTCTGGAGAAGAATCCTTGAGGCCGGCTGTTGTGATCGGTAGTTTCCTGTGTTTTCTCCCATCAATACCAGGCGAGTATCGGAGCAGTATCCTAACAAGCGGGGAACCGCGCGCGACCTTTCCTTTCCATTCCTCGTTTACACCCGTCCCTCTCCCCCATCCCACACCCTCGCAGAGGCACACGCGAGCGGGCTGCCAGCGGTGGCTGAGAAGAGGCCGAGTGGCAGGCGTTTAGGCGTCGAGGAGGCGGCGCTGGGCAGGAGCGGTAGGACGCTTGCACCGGCAATCACTTAGCCAAACAAAACGAGCGCCCGCCCCGCCCCGCCCCGCCCCGCCCCGCTCCTCACCGCTCCGCTCCACTCCACTCGAGTTCGCTCGCCGCAACCGCAATGGGCTGCGCGCCCGAGGCCTTCCGCACCGACCCTCCGCTCCCGAGCCTCCACACGCGGACTGACACGACGAGCGGGGATGAGGACGACGACCTTGGAAAATTATGGCCATCAATGCGAACGTATCGGGAGCGGTAGCTCAGTGCGTCAACTGATGTCGCTGCAGCGCCTCTGACCGGGACCTAGGTTCGAGTCCTGACGGCGAAAGGATTTTGAATATTAGCTTTTCAGCTAGGTAGAATTCAGTCGCTGTCTGGAGGAGAATTCTAGCGGCCGGCTGCTCTGATCGGTAGTTTCCGTGGTTTCTCCGATCAACACCAGGCGAATGCCGGAGCAGTACCCTTCCAAACGGGCCACGAACCGCGCCCGATCTTTCCTTCCTCTTCCTTGTCCTATCATCTCCCCCTACACACACACACACACACACACACACACACACACTTACACTATCATGCACTACACAACCATATATTCCGGGAGACCGGTCGGGAGCTTAGAGCTTGTCCCGGCTGGGGTGGCGCCCCGCTGGTGGGAGAGTCCTGGTTAGGAGGAAACACCGCTAGCCGACTGTAGATCGGCGCCGGATCTCGCCATCCAGCGGGGGAAGAGCACCGCCATCTCGTGAGGAAAAAACAATGTACTACACGTACGGGACTAATGACCTAAGCTGTTGACGCGACCAGAATTACTAACAACCAACCAACCGATACGAACATGACGGAAAATGGAGACGATGAAACGAAGATGTTTGTAGATTATGGTGATGAATACGGACGATGGAAGACGAATCATGACGGAAAAATCGTGACGATGGAAGCGAAGATGTTGGTTTATTATGATGATGGAAGGGAACACAATGGTAAATTGTAACGAAACCAAACACAGAAATTCAGGAAAATTATGGTGATGAAAATAAACACAATCGTAAATGACGACGATGAGAACCAAGATGATGGTAAATTACAGAGATAGGGGCGACGACATTAAAAAATTATGGCGATGAATGACATGACGAAAAATGGTGACGATGGAAACTGAGATGTTGGTTAATTATGATGGTGAAAGTGGACACAGTACTAAATTATGACGATGAAACCAAAGAGGAATTCAGAGAAAATTAGGCGTTGAAAATAACACAATCGTAAATTATCACGATGAGAAAGAAGATCATAATAAATTATGAGGATAAGGACGATGCCAGTGGAAAATTATAGTAATGAACGCGAATATTATAGAAGAAGTTAGCGATGGAAACGAAGGTTTTCGCAAATTATGACGATGAAAATGAAGGCAATAGTAAATTACGACGACTAAATTGAAGATTCAGGAAAAATTGTTGCGCTGAAAACATGGTCATAATTTGGCCATGGTAAATTATGACGATGTGAACGAAGTCGATTGTAAATTATGGCTATTTGAAGGAAGACGATGGTACAGTACGGCTATTTGAACGAACATTTTGGTAAATGAAGGTAATATGATGAGGGGAACGATGGTAATGCAATAATTATAGAGATGACGAAGACAAATGAAATAATTATTAGTTCGTTTAAAAAAGGAAGACAGTGAAAAATGATGAGTTACGAAGGAATGACGATGGAAAAGTAATACTAGTGATGACTACGGGGACAGCTGCCAAATAATGCGACGCAGAGGGCGACCGAAACGGTTGCGGAGGTGTCTGTTGGGCAGAGGCTGACTTTAACATATGTGGGCCGTAGACTGTCAAATGTTTTAGCGCTCTTTTAATTTGCTTTTCTAAACATTAAAGCTACTTATAATAGTTTGAATCAAAAAATATTGTACGATTTCTAACTGACGCAAATATTGTGTACGTATATATATAATTGATTATATGAATACGTATAAATAATTTTTACCGCGATATTGATTAATAAATATACGACATTTTTGTATACATTTTATCTATATATGTCAATGGATATATATTTGATTAATTAACACTTTCTTTGGACACAAATATGAAAAGAAATATTTTTACAAAAACATTCAAAAGTTCGCCTTATGAAATTTTGCATCCCCTGAAATTCGTTCACCCCTAAAAATTTCGCGCCCCAGGCTGCAGCCTACTCAGCCTGTTCGGTAATGTGGCTCTGCTGGTGGGCGAGGCCGAAGAAGGGCATTCCGATCATTTTCCTCATGTGCGCGACCCATCCGCGCACCCGTCGGGCGAGTCGGGTCCCGTCCCCACCCGAGGGCTAACGGTCGCGGAGCTCTTCCGCCTGCGGCCCGTGGGCGACTACTCAGACCGGTTGCCCCGCCCTCTCCCTCTCCTCAGACACCTTGTTTGCCCTCCCTCGCACTGCTTGCCTCCCTCGCTTTATCTATCTGTCCTTCCTCTCTCTTTCTCTCTCTCCCTCCCGCTCCCTCCCTCTCCCGCTGTCCTTCAACACCTTGTTTCTTCCCTCTCCATTACTGCTTCCCTTCGTCTCTCCGTCCCTCTCTGTCCATCTCTCTCCTTTCCTTTCCGTCTCTCATTTTCTATATCCTTTTTCTCCCTCTACCTCCCGCTCCCCCGCTTCTCACTCTCGTCCAACACCTTATTTGCCCTCCCTCGCACTGCTTGCCTCCCTCGCTTTATCTATCTGTCCTTCCTCTCTCTCTTTCTCTCTCTCCTTCCCGCTCCCCCTTCACCCTGTCCTCCAACACCTTGTTTTTCCCTCCCCGTTACTGCTTCCTCCGCTCCCTTCGTCCCTCTCTCCTTCCCCCTCTTTTCTTCTCTTTCAGTCTCTCACTCCCCATACCCTCTTTCTCCCTCTACCTCCGGCTTCCCCCCTTCTCACTCTTCTCCAGCACCTTGTTTTCCATCCCTCTTACTGCTTCCCTAATTCCCTTTCTCTATCGTTTCCTCTCTCTCCCTCTCTCCTTTTTTCCTTTTCGTCTCTCACTCCCCATACCCTCTTTTTCCCTCTACCTCCCGCTCCCCCCGCTTCTCACTCTCCTCCAACACCTAGTTCTTCCTTCCCCGTTACTGCTTCTCTCGTTTACTTCGTCTCCCTCCCCCCTCAGTTTCGCTCTCCATCACACCCACCATTTCCTCTTCTTCACCCCTCTCTCCCTCCACTCTTCCTTTCTCCTATCTCTCCCTCTCCCGCTCTACCTGGCGCTTTGCCCCTCTCCTGCAACACTTTCTTCTTCTCTCCCCCTCCCTCTCTTCATCTCTCACTCCTTCCCTCTCTCCCTTTCGCTCTTCATCTCACTCCCCATTCCTACTTCCTCCCGCTCGATCTCCTTCTTCTACGTCTTCTTCTAGTCTCGCCACGTAAAATAAGGCATTCATTCATTATTATACTTCTCCTACCAACACCTACTTCTTCCTTTCTTCCATCACCCACTCTTTCCCTCCCTCGCTCTCTCCTTCCCCCTCTCCATCTAACTCCCCATTCGTTCTTACTGCCTTCTACACCGTCTTAGGTGTTTCAGAGCAACGGATATCACTGCAGTGCCTCTGAACGGGAGGCCCTAGTCTTCCACTCCCGGCGATGAGGATTTTCGACTTTAGCTACATAGCTAGGTCGAATTCAGTCGCCGGGATACGGAACACGCGCGATCTTTTCTTCCTCTTCCTTGTCCTGTACTCACAAACAGTTACACTTACATGCACTACAATGTAAGATACATATCAGGAGAACAATCAGGATCTTAGGTAGGAGATACCTGTGTAGAAACAATCGGGTAAGCCGACGGGTATTTCGGCGTCGGATCTCCCTGTTCAGCAGGAAAGATCACGGTCACCCCCCCCCTCGCGATAAAATAATGCACTAGAATTACGGGAATAATGACCTTAGCAGTTGACGCGTCCGGAAACATCAATCAGTTCCTTCCGACCGTTCCTCCATTTCTCTCTTCCCTCTAAAATGTACTCCTTCCCTCATTCGCTCTCCTTTCTTATTGCCTACTCCTTGCCCTTCATTCCCAACTTCTTCCCCCCATCATGTTTTCAAAAAGTACATATGTGAGGGTTTTACTAAACTAAACATTTTAATCAATATGACCCTTATATTATAGGATTTTTCATGCTCAATTTATAAGAAAAGTCGCGCTCTGCGATGAGAAAAAGGTACTAAGAGACAGCTGAAATACTAAGAGCAGTGTATAAGATGTAGTGCAGTTATTAGATCTTTACGTAACTGTTACAAATGAAAAACGATGAAACACATGCATTACACTTACGGGACTAATGAGCTCAGTAGTTGACGCGCCCGGAATCAGTAATCAATCAATCAAAAAAATCCAATAGTGCCTAAATGCTGGTCAAAAAGTCTCCGAGTGGTAACTTCCAGGAGTATTTGTTGTTGATTTGAAAATTCTTTCAATTGTTTACACAGTTTCCGAAAGGACTTTCACAATTTACTCCTTTGCAGTTCTTCCTTTCTTGTTTCAGTAGAGCTAAGAAACAATTTATTATCCCCCTACCATACATTCTTAACACAGATGACGATTTTTAACACGGGCAACTTAATCGATCAATTGTGACTCGTTTTGACCGATTCTTTGACTACAGCCGGTATCAGAACTATGTATGATGAAAAGTATTTGTCCTTAATTTTAGTTTACGCATACTTTTTTATTACTTTTGGATATAACTGTATGTTATCTTAGTCGACATGGTCTTGCATTGCAAAATATTAATAACGCTTTAAGAAATACAGTATTTTATATTTTAGACTTCTTGAATTTACGAGAGAGAACATTCAAACGTACGGATATACTTGTGTAATCTACAGTACTAATTACTATTCGTATTTATGGCGTGGCTGTAAGCAAACTGACATCAAAGAACCGCTATCTCAGACTTTCGCTCTCGTAAAATAATAATTGTTTACAAGTCACTGCTGTAAAGCGTTAAGTCTAAATAGATATCATGTTTTACAGCATGTCGGCTCTTAAAGTTTTCTTATAGTTTAAATGTTCGCTAACGTTTCATTCACTTTCTTTTTTCGGCTTCAGAGTTTGAACTTGTTACACTATTAAAACGGGGGAATAAAGCGCATCCAAATTTTATTGAAAACTAGTTCACGATATTTACAGTAAATTATTGTACCGGAAGTTTATTCTCGGATAAAATTTGCGCGAAAAGAATCGTGCAGCATGTTTGAATGACATCATCCGTTTCTACATCACAATTTTGTTATATTGTACCATATTAATAGTTGTTCATGATTGCAACGTCAGTTTGAAAATTCCTGGGTTTGAAAGATTATAAATCCGTTTCTCGTTTTATTATACTTAAACTTCCTGATCCAGTAAAATTCCTTTCTGTCTTAGGCATTTCCTTACAATATTGTCCTTACAATATTTCCCTTATTGTATAAATTATACATGATACGACATCACAAGTTTTAGCAAATAATCTTCATCGATTAAATCACTTTTGTGGTAATACCTTTATTGGCTAGATAAAGAGATTGCTAAGTACGAAAATGTATCATTCGTCACACACATTATTTGAGTTGTATTTACTGAATTGTGTATAACTTGGTCAAAAATGCTATAAATTTTTACGGGATCTTATTTGAACAATTTTTTAATCAAAATTCAGTAAAACCAAATTTTACCCTTCTCTTCCCATTTTTTGATATTCTGCTGAATAGTAATTTTAAGGTAACGTAGGAAACCTAAACGTAAAACATAAGTGGCCGCAATAGTAATTGAATCGTTTATCTCAGAAACCCGTCAAACGCCAAAATTTAAAATGCGCTTTAGCGGTGGATAATTGTTCCATGACGATAGACGCATCGCTTATTCCATATTTTCCTGAAAAACATTAATTTATTAACTGCTTTAATATTTTTTAAAAAATTGAAATCGGAAAAACTGGGACACTTTCGCTCAATTTTATCGACATGACGAACTTGGTGTTTGACGGGTTTCTGAAATAAACGATTCAATTGCTCAGAACAGCATTCTCTACAGCATTATTATATTTATCGCGAAATATTTATATCTCTTTCACACCCCTGCTCATACCTTGTGCGATCACTCGTATTGCAAAGTAGAATCTCCATTTTTCGAACCGCAATTACAGGAATATCGTGATATCACAAAATTCTGTTCGTTCATTTTTATACCGTTCGTCACTGTCAAAAACACATATGGAATTAACCAAACCGAAGCCATTTTAGTTGAATAATGCCACTCGAGTTGTTTTTTTTCTTTTCCTTTCATATTCAAGTTAGCAGTGTTGTACAGCGTCAGCAGTTTTGAGAGGAAATACGTCCACGCGAGTATCTTCTCGTATTTTCTGTTGCGTAATTTTATTAACGCGCGAGCGGCAACTCAAAGGAGTCCCTTTTGCAGCGGCGTGTGTGTGTCTTGTGAAACGACTGCGGCCATAATACTTTAATTCGAAACGACTTTCTCCGCCCGTGCTTATCCACCGTGCGGTATGAGTTACGTGGACCCGTTGGTTAAAAAGATCTGCTGCGAACAATGCGGGCGGGCGGGAGAGACGACCAGCGGACGAGGAAGTGAGTGGGCGAGAGAGCGAGAGGACGAGCGAGTGTGTGGACGAGTGTGTGGGCGAGTGTGTGGGCGAGTGTGTGGGCGAGTGGATGGGCGAATGAGTGGATGGGCGAGTGAGTGGATGGGCGAATGAGTGGATGGGTGAATGAGTGGATGGGCGAATTAGTGGATGGGCGAATTAGTGGATGGGCGAATGAGTGGATGGGCGAATGAGTGGATGGGCGAATGAGTGGATGGGCGAATGAGTGGATGGGCGAACGAGTGGATGGGCGAATGAGTGGATGGGCGAATGAGTGGATGGGCGAATGAGTGGATGGGCGAATGAGTGGATGGGCGAATGAGTGGATGGGCGAATGAGTGGATGGGCGAATGAGTGGATGGGCGAATGAGTGGATGGGCGAACGAGTCAGAGATCGGACGATGAGCGGCGGGCAGATGAGCGGCGGGCAGATGAGCGGCGGGCAGATGAGCGGCGGGCAGATGAGCGGCGGGCAGATGAGCTGGGACAAAACGGGTGGGTGAGCGAGCCAGCAACTAGGGCGGGGCGAGCGGGTTTGAGGCAGGATAGCGCATGGACGAACGAGTTGGCGGTTGAGAGTGTGAATGATGGGACGGGTGAGCGATTGAAAAGTCGGACGATGAGCGGCGGGCTGGTGAGCGGGAGCGAAAGTGGCGAGAGAGCCAGCAAACGGAGTTGGGCGAGCGGGTAAGAGAGTGGATGTGCGGGTGGGAGGGAGGATAGCGCATGGGCGAGCCAGTTGGCGAGTGGGAGTGCGAATGAGCGAATAGGCGAGCGAGTGAGATATCGGACGATGAGCGGCGGGCAGGTGAGCCAGCCAGCGAGTGGGGTGGGGCGAGCGGGTGGGAGAGTATATGTGCGGGTGGGAGGGAGGATAGCGCATGGGGGAGTAAGTGAGAGAGCGGGCGGGCGGGACGAAACGGGGTGGGAGTGGTTGTGCGGGAGAACAAGAGAGCGTGAGGACGGGCGAGTGGGTGAGAGAGCGAATAAGCGCATGGGCGAGTGAGTGGACGGGTGGGAGTGCGATTGAGTTGACGGGCAAGGGAGTGAGAGGTCGAACGATGAGTGGTGGGCGGGCGAGTGGGAAATGAAACGGGCAGTAGGGCGAGCAGCGCGGGGTGGGGTGAGCGTGTGGGAGAGTGAATGCTCAGGTGGGCAAATGAGAGGGCTGGCAACGAGGTGGGGACAGGGGTACGAGAGGAGATTTAGGAGTGCACCTATTAACTCTATGCTAGGTGCGCAAGGACATGGGGAGACGGTTAGGCGGAAAGGGTGACCGACGGCACTGAGTGGAAGGAAGGGCACTCGGGTGAATATGATGGCGAGGAGAGAGGGAACGGGCGGGCGAGTGAGAAAGTGGGCGACGGAGTAACAAGACGAGTGGGCGGGCGAGCTGCGGAGAGGGAGGCGAGTGAGCGAATGGGCGAGAGAGTGAGCAGGCGGAAGGGCGGGCGGGCGCTTTCGGTCAAACCGGTTCTCAGTCGGTCAAGCGGTTCGGCGCCGCCCTCGTGCCGTCGGGGTCAAGGGCCAGACGCGCGACCTTGGGGTACGCCCCCGCTCTCGCGCTCCGCCCGCTGCCTCGGCTTCCGGTCTCGCGGGCCGGCGCTTGTGCAGCGGAAGGACTCAGCGGGCGGGGCTGTTCGACACGGTTGCACTTTAGGTCTCTATTCTTTCATTGATTGATTGATTTTGTTCGTGTTTCCGGGCGCATCAACTGCTTTGGTCATTAGTCCCGTTAGTGTAGTGCATGTTTTTTCTCGGGAGATGGCGGTGATCTTCCCCCACTGCATGACGAGATCCGGCGCCGTTCTACCATTCTCCCACCAGCGGGGCACCGCCCCAGTCGGGACAAGCTCTAAGTTCCCGACCGATTTCCCAGAATATGTGGTAGTGTCGTGCATGTTAGTGTAAGTGTGTGTGTAAGGGGAGAGGATAGGACAAAGAAGAGGAAGGACAGATCGCGCGCGGTCCGTGGCCCGTTTGGTAGGGTACTGCTCCCGCATTCGCCTGGTGTTGATCGGAGAAACCACGTAAAACTACCGATCGGAGCAGCCGGCCACTAGAGTTCTCCTCCAGACAGCGACTGGATTCGACCTAGCAGAAAAGCTAGTGCCGAAAATCCTGCCGCCGTCAGAACTCAAAACTAGGACCTCCTGGTCAGTGGCGCTGCAGTGACAGTTGATGCACTGAGCTACCGCTCCCGATCTATTCTTAAAGGCGGCTCCACACATTCTTTATTCAGTGAACAGCGAGCAACCGCTCGTCGATTCCCGAGTAGTGTGGATGAGTTAGTTTGCTATTTGCCAAGTGAGGAACATTCGGTGTTCGCCCTACCCACCGCGTGTCGGTCTTTTGGACACATCAAAGGAAGCGAACATAGGCCTAACACGCCAGCTGCTTGGGATTGGGCGAGCACTTGCTCGCTGCTCGGCGAATGTCCATTTTGTGGAGCCGTCTTAGCAGTGATAGTTTTGGCTAAGTGGTGGTGTGACTAAAACATGGCGAGATAGTTGCTTCAGCGAATTTGAATATACACCAATGATATGTTCTGAGGTGTATGATAATTCTGTTGCTATACGTAGCATTATATAATTCAATTTTACCTTTATCTTCGTAATGAATGCTACTTTACGTAATTCCACGAAGTCGTTATCCAGAATTAAACGGGTCCTTGTCACTTCTGTTTCTTTAGTTTTCCTGCTTATGCAATGTTGAATACATGTATTATCGTAATACACATGCAAGATGTGGAAGATTCGGCAGCCGACAAGTGTTGTCGTGAAACTGCTAAAAGGTCGGATTTATGGTATTCAATGATACTACCACCACCGGCATTACGTTGGAACCTACTGTTCTCCTCCTCCTACCATCTTTCTGTCTCTCCCATCTCCTAGAAAGGCACTACCCATCGTGCCATGCTGCGGCCATCACCGATGACACCACCTCTACTTCTATCACCACCGTCACTTCCACCTCCAACATCAGTATCACCAGTATCCCTAATACCATCGCCACCGCCAACTTCAATCCACAACTTCACCCCGCAATCACCACCTCTATCTCCTCTACCTTCACCGTCACCTCCACCTCCAACAACACCATCATCTCCACCGACACTACCTCCAATATCATCGCTACCCCCAACTTCAATCCACAACCACACCCCACAATCACCGCATATCACCTGCACAGTCACCACCACCAAAATCCCCAATACCCAACTTCAATCCGCAACCTCATCCCCACACGCCCCTTCAATCCACAACCCACCGCGTCCAAAACCTCCGTCTTCACCATCACATCCACCTCAAGCGTCACCACCAGCACCATCCCCAATGCACCACTTCAATCCACAACCTCACACCCTGAATCACCGCCTCGGCGGCCCCGTCCTGCACGGAGGCGGCGGCGGCGGCGGCGGCAGCAGGAACAGCAATCCGGTTTTTATTGGCTCCTTTGATCGTGCCGCTGCCTTTGGCGGCGGCGGCACCGCAGCCTCTGTTGCGCCACGCCCCCTCCGCCTCGCCCTCGCCCCTTCCACACACACACAACGCGGCGCTTGCATTTCTTCCGCCCGCCAGCGCCGTCTGGCGGACGCCGTGCAGCGGATACAACACTTTTAAGGGGAAGGAACGTGTTTATATCGCTCGACGTCCGATCTATATTATCCGCGCACGTTTTCTTGAGCCCTCGCGTCCCTCGTTGCGCGAGGGGTGAGAAGTTTGCTTAATTTCACAAAAGGAATTTTCTATCAAAATTGTGACCGGGAGCGGTAGCTCAGTGCATCAACTGATGTCACTGCAGCGCCTCTGACCGGGAGGTCCTAGGTTTGAGTCCCGACAGTGGCTTGTCAGCAAGGTCGATTTCAGTCGCTGTCTGGAGGAGAATTCTAGCGGCCGGCTGCTCTGATCGGTAGATTTCCGTGGTTTCTCCGATCAACACCAGGCGAATACCGGAGCAGTAGCCTACCAAACGGGCCACGGACCGCGCGCGATCTGTCCTTCCTCTTCCTTGTCCTATCCTCTCCCCTTACACACACACACTTACACTTACATGCACTACACTACCACATATTCTGGGAGACCGGTCGGGAGCTTAGAGCTTGTCCCGGTTGGGGCGGTGCCCCGCTGGTGGGAGAGTCCAGGTTAGGGGGAAGCTCCACTAGCCGACGGTAGGTCGGCGGCGGATCTCGCCATCCATCGGGGGAAGATCACCACCATTTCCCGAGAAGAAACGTGCAGTACACTAACGGGACTAATGGAGTTGACGCTCCCGGAAACACGAAAAAATCAATCAATCAATCTATCAAAATTGTAGTTCGTTTTTAGCTGCAAACTAGTTTGTATTACATGGGAGCCAACATTTCTGGTTATTAGATTTTGTCCACAAAGCTCGTTGCTATCATTTCTTTTTAATTTCACTAATATTGGCAAGGGGTTGGGGGTAGGTATTCCGGGGCTTAAGAAAACGTGAATGTGGCACGGCGTTTCGCGTCTACTCGATTGTGCCGCTGGATGTCGCACCGTATCAAGCAGTGTTGCACTGGGAGCGGTGGCTCAGTGCATCAGTTGATGGCATTGCAGTGCATCTGACCCGGAGGTCCTAGGGTTTGAGTCCCGATGGAGGAAGGGTTTTCGACACGAGCTAGATAACTAGGTCGAGTTCATCCGCTGTCTGAAGGAGAATTCAAGCGGCCGGCTGCTCTGCTCGGTAGTTTTCCGTGGTTTCTCCGATCAACACGAGGCGAATGCCAGAGTAGAACCTTAACAAACGGGCCACGGATCGCGCGCGATCTTTCCTCCCCATTCCTTGTCCTATCCCCACCCCCTTAATTATATTTACATTTACGTGCAGTACAGTTACGACATACTTGTCGGGAGACCAGTCGGAAGCGTTGGGCTTATCCCATCTGGGGAGGTGTCCCGCTAGTGGCAGATACCTAGAGAGGAAAACCACCTAAAATTATGTTTAAGTTGGCGCCGTATTTGACGGACCAGCCACTTGAAGGAATATGGCATGCACTATATTTACGGGTCGAATGACCTCCGTAGTTAACGCGCACAGAATCAATACTTTTTCGCTCATGACTCTTCATTTTGTTTTAAGAAAGGTAATTAAATACATTGCTTTAACATACTTATTACATATTGCATTACATTAAAATATAATTAATTTCTTTCTTTTCGAAACCATAACATTTCTGAGGAGACGTACTATACTTACTATCAGTAAGTCAAACGAATTTGATATTACACAAATGTACGATGAATTTTTCAATTCAATTAAAAAACAGTTCTCTCAATTCAATCAAATCAAATAAATAATTCAAATTCCGAATTCAAATTCAAATAATTAAATTCTGTTTTAAATTGGAGAAATTAATTGTATACTTATATTATTCATTGCACCAGAGTACTTTTCGACAGCCTAGCGATCATCTTCAGATCTTCAAAGAAATTAAATATGTGAAAATAGAATAGAAATAAAATAATTTGTCTGTGATAAAGTACGTAATATTTTAAGTGATAATTTACAGTAACATCGTTTATGACATGAAAATATCACACAAACGAGAACATTATTTTATTCTTCCAACCTTCATGAGATATGGTGAATAATGCTTCTCCCTAAAATGATTCTAAATTATATAATAACTACGTACTAATAACTAGGTCATTAGTGACCACTATTGGAGCTAACGTTATGGTAACCATGAAGATGAAACGAAATAAGGGGTCGGCGGCGATGGTGTAGCGGTTAGCGTATCGGCTATACCGAAGTTCGCGGGTTCAAACCCGGTCGAAGCCGTGGATTTTTAAGGGCGTACGCTTTCCTTCGGAGGGGAAGTCCCATGTTAGTAGATTTACTGCATGTAAAAAATCCTCAAGCCTAAATGATGCTCCTAGCCTCTGAACTAAATTCAAATCGCCTGTTTCTTCGCCCAATACCTTCTTTCTCTTGTTGAAAGGAGCGTAACGAAATTTGCGTGGTCAGACGGCCTCATGGCCTGAGTCTCGGTATGTAAAATAAGGCCAATTCAATTCAAGGGGTGAAAGGGCGAACACAAATACAACCATACCCGAGGCGGGACTCAAACTCGTGACCCTTCGGTCCAAAATCACTACGACATTACTGCCTTAGCAATCTCGGCTACCGGGTCAGCTAGAGAAGAACATTATTCTGAAAAGTATAATAGAAATTTGTACTGTGATCACAACTACTATATTCTTATCACTGCCTTGTTCAGGCGAGAGCTGAGCTTTCTTAACGAAACGTTTGCTGTGTGCATGGCCGGTCTTTCATAGAGCCAGTCACCGACCAAGATGGATGACGTACTCAGCGCCCGAACGCAAACTTTCAACTTTAAATGATCTCCTGCCCTGGCTCGAACTCTGGGCCACCAACGACTCGCTCATTCGTCTGGAACCTTTCACACGCCACTGCACTTCATAAACATATCTTGAAAGGAGCGCTTGTGAAAAACGACTCCGATTGCGTCCGTTCCTTCTTATTAATTTAGCAGCACTTGTGGCCGTCAATCCTTAATCAAAAGCTTGCGTGCCATTTATACCCTAACGTCATGCGTTACAGTGTCATATTCTGGAGAGTCGAAGTGAATGTTCTAACCCATTCTAACTTTGAATTAAACAATTGCAACCTGAATCGATTGATTGATTTTTTCGTGTTTCCGAGCGTGGCAACTGCTTTGGTCATTAGTCCCGTTAGTGTAGTGCATGCTTTTTCTCGGGAGATGGCGGTGATCTTCCCCCGCTGGATGGCGAGATCCGGCGCCGACCTACCGTCGGCTAGTGGGGTTTCCCCCCAACCAGGACTCTCCCACCAGCGGGGCACCGCCCCAATCGGGTCAAGCTCTAAGCTCCCGACCGGTCTCCCGGAATATGTGGTAGTGTAGTGCATGTTAGTGCATGTGTGTGTGTAAGGGGAGAGGATAGGACAAGGACGAGGAAGGAAAGACCGCGCGCAGTCCGTGGCCCGTTTGGTAGTGTACTGCTCCGGCATTCGCCTGGTGTTGATCGAAGAAACCACGGAAAACTACCGATCAGAGCAGCCGGCCGCTAGAATTCTCCTCCAGATAGCAACTGAATTCGATCTAGCTGAAAAGCTGGAGTCGAAAATCCTGCCGCCGTCAGGACTCTAACCTTGGACCTCCCGGTCAGAGGCGCTGCAGTGACATCAGTTGATGCACTGAGCTACCGCTCCCAGTAATTTCAACCTGAAGAAAAATGGGTTTCGCACCCTCTATGAAATATTTTAAATAATTTTGTCACGTGACGTCAGCCTCATTTGCTCTAGTTGCGATGAGCAGTTGGCACTGTATCAGGAAAGAGTTGAGAGTAAAATAAAACAGTTTCCATATTAGTGTATTAGAGAGATTTTCCCAAAAACAGAAGCAAAAAATATATAATATATACTAAAATTATTATCAAACTGTAACTAGCTGCGTGAACTTTCGCGAAATTAAATTTTTTAAGACATAAAGAAATGCTTACTTAAAATAATTTGTTCGTTAATGCTTGGAAAGTTTTAAAGAGGAATAAGTAAAGATAAGCTGATATTGTTACAAGTTCAGAAAGAAGTTCAGTGATTTTACCTCGCATGTTTTTTTGTTGATATAATAATGCAGGCAATTATGTAAATTTCATGTTATGGAGAAAAAACAAATACAAAGATGCTATTTTAAAAATAAATTACAATATTTTTAGATGAACATTATCATCACAATATAATATCGAAAATACTTTGAAAAAAGAAAAAGATCTCAAATTACGCATGTTGTATTAGAGACAAAGGAGATGAACCACTCAATACCAATAAAAAATATACTTTTCGTTCTTATTCATTTCTCAAGCGGAAAACTAATGTTTCCGAAAGAGAAAAAATCGCTAAGTTGCGTAAAACTACTTTTGTAGTTCTATTACAAAAAAGTTTAAAATGATTTAAGAAATCATTATAATTTGTGCAGACAATTGTAATTGTGACAGGCACTTCGTATCAGTTCTGCCGTCTGTTTAGTGACCCTTAAAATATTAACAATCGGATTTTAGTAGCGTTTAATTTATATTGTTATTGTACATAACATGTATTAGTAACATAACAATGAAACACAAAAATGTACTAGTGCAATGTTGGAAGGTAGCACAAAACAACTGTGCTTATTAACGTAAAGAAATGTATATTTAACTTCCAAAACTAATCTTCAGTGAAATGAACTTCAATGAAATAATCTTTCAATACAAAGTTAGATATTGGAATTAAATTAAGAAAAGTTAAATGCGAGTATTTGTTTTCTTCCATTATATTTTCATACCCTCTAATGTATTTAAGTTGATTCTAGTGTTTCGTCCGGCGATTGTCTCCGGGTGAAAAGAAGCGCGAAAAATCTTTTCGCCTTCCTTCGGAGGGGAAGTAAAGCTGGCTGTCCCATGTTGTAGATTTACTGCACGTAAAATATTCTCAAATCTAAAAGAAGCGCCTAAGCAAAATTTAAATTACCTGTTTCGTCGCCCGATTAATACCTTCTTTTTCCGCTAGATGGTGAAAACAGCGAACCAGAATTTGCGTGATCAGACGGAAGAGCAGGTCTGATAACCTGAGTTTCCCCACGTTAAATAAGACGTCATTAAAATTAAATTAAAACACTTTTGTTCAAAATGTTAACTCCAATATTGCTAGGTTCGTGTTAAAAATGTTAGGTACCGGGATGGCGTCATTGCATTGTAAACACCGGAAATAAATACTGTGCATATTTCAAAGGCGTGCGAACGCACGCGACGGTGCAAAAAACGCACGGTGCACGCGTGACGAATCATTAATTCCGAAGCGGAGCGGCGACCCGGGAGGGGGAGGGTGCTAGTGTGCACCCGGAGTTCGTCGGAGCTTCCCCTAATGGAGCGGCCGACCGCAGCCACGTGCACGTGCGCGATTCCGCTCCCCCCCTCACCACGCACCCCCCACCCCGCACTCCCCACCCCGCACCCCCACCCACCGCTCCGGTTGCACACGCGGCCTGCCTGGGGATCGAAAGCTCCAACTACTACACTTTCATACTATTTGAACTTAAGTTGGTTAAGGGGGGGCGAACATGGTCAAACTATGGACAAAGGATTGCACATGAATAAAGCCCGGAAGTTTGGCAAAATGCCTTTTTCTTATTGTAACTATTTCATGACTTTGGCAATAGAAATCACTTACTTGTGCTTCTGAAGTGATTTTAGTAGATTTCCATTTTGCCTTTTTTTGCCTGTTTTAGCTTGTGATGCTTATTTTGTCAATTTTGTCTTATTTTTGACCTTTTCTGACTTTTACGTCAATATTTCGCTTTTCTCTCCTGGCACCGATCTCAATCAAGCGAAGTATATACTTGTAAGCCTGGACAAGGCCCGGTCGCATTTTGTCGCATTTTTTTGTATTGCTGCCGACAGATTTTGTTCGCTCACGAGGATTCCTTCCTACTTTTGAGTATGACCTCCGATTCATTATGAGGGCTTTTTACCCCCTGAGAATGATACACCGTTTCAATGGTGGCTATTACCCAAGTGCGAATAACGAAAAATATAATTCTGTTTCCCTGATGACATTTCAAGATTCAAAAGGGATCATACCATTTTATTTCGAGGAGAGGGGGTCGCGAATAAAACCAATTTGTTGCCATTGTGCCGTATGGACCAGGACCGTATATTACCAGGAAAATATCATTTCCTTTTATGTTAAGTCCTAATGTAACTTTTAGAGGTAAAATAAAAATGTGAATCATTTTAATTATTAATTTTTTGCAATAATTCCTTCTAAATGTAATTTTTCATTGTTTATTTTGCCTTTTTGCACCCCTACTTTAGTTAGAATAAATGCCTTTTTTATGCCTATTTTAATAAAAATAAATGCCTTTTTTGTTTGCCTATTCTAGGTACTATAAATACCTGAACGTCGGGGCTCCATACAAGAATATCAACATTTCAATTTTTGGTGAATAACTTACGCAGTTTCGCTTTCATTGAAACTGTTTTTTCGACATTTCCTACTAGGACAATCGCGATAAAAATAATATACTAGTTTGTAGTGAAAGATTGTCAAACGATGGAGAAAAAATGCGTACTTGAAATTTGGTTATGTAAAAATTTGGCTTTGGTTCATAGGCAATATTAGTTTCGCTAAATGGCCCGAAAATTTTGTCTTTATATGTATTTTAACTTTTTTTAAGACGAGAATTATTCTATTTTCCGGCTGTTGTCGATCAGTTGTTTTCGTGATTTCAACTGCACGGTTCCCTTCAGAGGGAGCAGTGTCTTAGGGTCCGGAAAAATATGTAGTACGAAACGGCAAAATATGAAGATGTGTATATGTGTAATGAAAATGATAAAAATGTGTAACAAATACGTAAAAAGGAATTAAATATGTAATCTCTAAATACGTTTTGATGTGAAGTACAATTACAAACAAGCAAAATAAATTTACACAAATTGAAGCTATATTAATAAAGTGTCTATTAAACCAATTTTAAAAATAATTATTGCTTGTCCTACTGGATTATTTTTTATGTCAGAGAGCAGTAGTTGCCATCGTATTAACGTAGGAACTCAATGCCCAGCAAACAGTCACTGTAGATTGTAATGTTAATGTCTGCAACAACCAATATCTCTCGCAAATTTGTTAAAAACACGACCTCACTGACACACCTAAAGAAATATTCCCATTTGATTCACAATGAGAACGACTTTGAGAACTAAACATACAAAGGCAAACAGTGTGCAATTACTAGGGAGCGCATTTTAATGAAATGTCGCTTTTTTATTCTCAATTTGCCTTTTGGTGTAGGTATTATTTTTATCTCATGATGTAAGGAAATGAGCGATTTTATTTTTTATTTTTTCATTTTTCGTCGGTTTCGACTAATAAGATATTTTTTAACATTCTCGTCATTTTTAAAGCATTTTTCACTGATTTCATAGTTTTTAATATTATTTTAATAGCACTTGCTTCAAATAATATTTACTAAGAACAACAATTTTTCACTTCACACACAATGTACAATGTAATCTAAGGTTATTGTGACATCAGTGCCATTGTCGATTTAGCTAATTTCCCGTAACTAAAGACAGAGAACCCTGGTAAAGAACAGTCAAAACCAAAACTTTGCAAATTCAGTTCATTTGAACGATTGATTGAGATTCCGAGCGCGACAACTACTATAGTCATCAGTCCCGTAAGTGTAGTGCGCGTTTTTGCTCGGGAGGTAGCGGTGGTGAGGTGATCGCGGTGGTAGCGGTGATCTGGATGGCCAGATCCGGTGCCGACCTACCACATGGCTAACGGGGTTATCCCTAACCAGATGTCTCCCACCAGTGGGAACCGCCCCAACCAGACTAAGGTCTAAGACCCCGATCGGTCTCCCGGCATGTGTAGTAGTGTAGTGCATGTTAGTGTAAGTGTGAGGATAGGACAAGGAAGATGAAGGACAGATCTCACGAAGTCCTTGGCCCGTTCGTTAGGGCACTGCTCCGACATTCGTCTGGTGTTGATCGGAGAAAGCGGTCATTTGAACAAAAAGAAGAACCCTCGATTACATCAGTAACATATCCAACAGCTTGAATTGTTTATCTGAACTGGTTTTGATCATTTTTTTACTTAATTCTTTTTAGGGCATTTTAAAAACATTTTAAGGGCATTTTATTGATCATTTTTGGCAATTTTTATCAAAATCCGCACCGGGAGCGGTAGCTCAGTGCATCAACTGATGTCACTGCAGCGCCTCTGACCGAGAGGTCCTAGGTTCGAGTCCTGACGGCGGCAGGATTTTCGACACTAGCTTTTCAGCTAGGTCGAATTCAGTCGCTGTCTGGAGGAGAATTCTAGCGGCCGGCTGCTCTGCTGGGTAGTTTTACATGGTTTCCGCGATCATCACCAGGCGAATGCCGGAGCAGTACCCTACCAAACGGGCCACGGACCGCGAGCGATCTGGCCTTCCTCTTCCTTGTCCTATCCTCTCCCCTTACACACACACACTAACATGCACTACACTACCACATATTCCGGGAGACCGGTCGGGAGCTTAGAGATTGTCCGGACTGGGGTGCTGCCCCGTTAGTGGGACAGTCCTGGTTAGGGGGAAACCCCGCTAGCTGACAATAGGTCGGCGCCGGATCTCGCGATCCAGCGAGGAAAGATCACCACCATCAGGAGAGAAAAACATGCACTACACTTACTGGACTAATGACCAAATCAGTTGACGTGCCCAGAAACACGAAAAAATCAATCAACCGAACTGGTTTTGATCATATTTTTCTTCTTTTAGGACATTTAAAAAACATTTTAAGGGCATTTTATTGATCTTTTTCGGCGATTTTTTAGTTCCTCAAAATCCACGTCCTTGTAATTTGCTAAGAATCCGGGCTCTAGTCGTGAGGCACGGCCCGCGGCCGCGCGTGCGGAGGCCCGTGGTTCCCGCGTGCGCCGAGAGGGGCAGCGTGTGCGCGCGCACGCCCTTCGCCAAGAGGGGCGACGGCACGTGCGTGGGCGTGGGCGGCGCGGATTACGCCCACGCACACGTGACGCCCACGTGGCCGCCGCGCCCGCCCGCGTGCGACGTTCCCACGCGGAGGACCACTGACTGCGCTCCCGCGGAGGGGAAGTGGTGGTTTCCGAAGCGGTGTGCCAGGATTTTCGACACTAGCCAGACAGCTAGGTCGAATTCAGTCGCCACCCGAGAAGAATTCTAGCGGCCGTGGCTGCTGCTCTGATCGGTAGTTTCCCGTGGTTTCTCCGATCATCACTCCCGGGAGCGGTAGTTCAGCGCATCAACTGATGTCACTGGGTGCGCCTCACCGGGAGTGTCCTAGGTCTGAGTCCCGACGTATTGTGAGCTGAATGAAATCAGTCGCTGTCTGGGGGAGAATTTTGCGTCTGGCTGCTCAGCTCAGTAGCGTTTTTCGTGGTTTCTTCGATCAACATCAGGTGAATGCCAGAGCAGTACCTTAACAAACGGGCCACGGACTGTGCGCGATCTTTCATTCTTCTCCTTGTCATATCCTCACCCCTTACACACACACACACACTTACTCTAACATGCACTACACTACTACACATGCCGGGACACCGGTCGGGGATTTAGAACTTATCCCGGTTGGGGCGGTGCCCCGCTGGTGGGGGAGTCCTGGTTAGGGGAAACCCCGCTAGTCGACGGTTGGTCGGTGCCTTGGTAGGCAGGAACCTTCTAGCGGCTAGTTCCTGAGCGACTGATTGTACCGGTGAGTTTCAAATTCAAGGCAATTTCGGCTAGTTGTACAAAAATTGACATTTTATTTAACTGGAATTACTCAGGTATCTTGTAATATATTTTACGTCAGTATCAATTTTCCACTTAAAAATAATATTTTTCAAGCAAATTATGGACTGTTACCAACTCTATATGAAATAAATGAAAGGTATCTCTGGGAATTTCCATTGATGTTACAAAGATTTACAGCAATCTGATCTCTTGTTTTTTATTGTTGCAGGTAATACAAGAAACATTTGCTTCAGCAACTTTGTCATAATTTCGGTGAGTCGTTTAATCTTAGTTGCAAAGAATGTATTTCTCAATGTACGTTGTGTCTGGTTTTTCATACTTGAACTGCAATTGGTAGTTATTAAGGGACATCAGATAAGTTGATTTGTCTCTTTTTTTCGTTACCTGAAGATGACTTCAAATCGCAGGACGTGGAGACACAATATTTTAATATCATGTAAAAATTTAGTTTTGCCGACTTACTCACGGAAGTGATGTAATTGTAGTTAATTGTACATTTTTACCTTCTTGCAATACCTACGTGCTTACTTAGTAATGAGAAAGTATTGAGCGTAGAAAACGCTTAATAATTGCGCAGGTCTTGTTTTCGTAGATCTCTCCGAATTTTTGAAAATTGCAGAAGTTCTAAAGTTTTTCGCCGTCTTCCAACTAAAATATTCAAGAATTTTGACGAAGATTAGACACTGAAGACAGATATTTTCCCCGTAATAAAAGCTATTTTTCAAAGACGGATTTTTAAGTTGTATGATTTACAATTTTCCAAAAAAATCAAGTAGTTTTCCCGTAATTTTCATTGGATGTAACCAATTTACCAAAAGTATTTTCTCAAATACGCCTCAAATTATTTTATGTATTTTCCCACTCGAATGGCGCTCAAAATATTGGCGCAGGCCCCACTTCTTGCGAATTCTCCATATTTTCGGAAATTGCAGTTATACAATATTGATGATAGATATTTTTCATTAATGAAATCGGTTGTAAAAATTAAATATGTAAATAGGGTCACGAAACATTTTAAAAAATGTTTTCCCAATGTTTTGCTTGATAAAAGGCTATTTATAATATTTTCTCACAAACCTCTCTATTTTTTTTCTTTAAAGCATTTCTCTGAAAATAGGAAAGGAAGCTTAAAAATGACGCAGGTCACATTTTTGATGAAATCTCTGAAGTTTCAATAATTGCAAAAGTTATAAATAATTCGAGAAAGTATGTGCTGTTCTGTCACCACTAGTTAATATTGCAATATATCTTCACGTTGTTTAAAATCGATACTTCATGCTTAGTTGAATAATGATGTCGGATGGGTGTTAAGATTGAAAGTAAGTAATTTACTTTAAGAAAAATAATTTAATTCTTGCTGTACTTTGCAGCCTCCAACACACTCATAAAAACTATTGATGTTATGAGATTTATGTTCTGTTCTTTGTCATTGTTTGTTAGTACGAGTCTACACGAAAAATGCACTTGTTTTTCGCCTGTAAGAAAGTGAGAACATAATAAGTTCAAATCTTCGAGGCTTAGGAAGGAAAATCTCTAGGTCGGATGTTATTAAGACATAAAATACCAATTAGCGTTATCTGGCCACATTACACGAGTGTTGTGTTTTTATAACCTCCCGCATGAAACGAAGGTGGCTTAATTTAACGCGCTGTGTTTCGTCGCGTGACGTGGCCGCGGCGTGTGACAGTCGCATGTTGTCACTTTATTTTCATTTAACTCGCCACCTGTTGCCAGCGCCCTCTCTGCCTTCAACCAGCAATCAGCCGCGATAACATCTCGACGGTCGTTTAGGCCTCGCTTTACTCTGTTTCCCCTACCTTCCCCTCCCCTCCTACGGTGCTTCGCGCCTACCCCCTCCATTCTTCTCAGGCCATTTAGCACTTGATACTGTGGCTCTCTCCGAGCGAAGTGACCGGGAGAGCATCAACTGATGTCACTACAGCACCTCTGACCGGGGGTCCTTGGTTCGAGTCCTGACGGCACCAGGATTTTCGACACTAGCTTGTGAAGTCGAATTCACTCACTGTCTGGAGGAGAATTCTAGCGGCCGACTGCTCTGATCGACAGTTTTCCGTAGTTTCTCCGATCAACACTAGACGAATGCCGGAGCAGTACCCTAACAACGGGCCACGGACCACGCGCGATCTTTCCTTCCTCTTCCTTGTCATATCCTCATCCCTTGCACACACATTTACACGAAAATGCACTACACTACCACACATGCCGGGAGACCGGTCTAGGACTTGTCCCGGCTGGGCGGTGCTCCGCTGGCGGAGATACCTGGTTCGGGAAAACTTTGCTAGTGGACGATAGGTCGGCGCCGGATCTCGCAATCCAGTGGGGGAAGCTCACCTCCACCTCCCGAAGAAAAACATGTACTACTCTTGCGACACAGATGATCTCAGTAGTTTCCGCGCCCGGGATCTCTAATCAATCGATCAATCAATCAATCAATCAAACCGAGCGAAATCGCTCAGGGCGTAGCGCGCTGACTTCGCGTTCAAACAATTCTATTCGATTCCCGTGCCGGCCATTCTGACCGGGGATTTCGTGGTTTCCCTCAGGTCATCTAGGCGAATGCTGGGGTGGTGCTAATGAAAGGTCACGACCGAAACCGGCGTTTCCAACCGAATTCGTTAGCTACGTGAAGTCACGAAGGTTAAGCAAAGCAAGAGGAGTTCGAGACATCGCGGGTTCCTGGTTGGGTGACCGACTGGGAATCTCGGGATCTAACGGCGCCGAAGCCCATTGCTTCTTGTGAGACCGTTTCCACAATTGATTTCTTCCTGGCATTCCATTTTGTTATGTTCGGAATAACACACGCTTTTAAACAACACAGATTTATTAACACAGAAAGTACGCACGGTACAATTCCAAAGCCAAAAGAATGTACCGAATTACAATAGCCAAAGTCGAATTCCAATAGTCCAGGAGATGTGTAAATACAAAGCAGGGTCTAACCGTTAATCAACACAGAATTTCCTAATAACTTGCCGGGCCAATTATAACTCTATCACAATACAAATCTCCTAGCTCTATTACACCAATTATCACAACTCTAGCGCTCTCCCCTCCGGGCGGGCGGCGCCCGCTCTTAAAGCGGGCGGCGCTGCAGATTCGCACTCCGGCCGCTGGCTCTCCGGCCAGCTCGTCGCTTGGGATTGGGCGGCGTTTTCCATGCTCCGCTGCCCCTGCCGACTCCCTCAACTGCCGCCGAGCGCTGCCCTCTAGGCGCGCACTTCGAAAGGTGTTCACATCCGCGACACATTTGCCATTAACGGATTTTGGTAATGAAAATCAAAGTGTTATCAGAAATATTGTGATAAGCCCAAAGACCCATTATATGACCAACGTAGAAGTACATCCCATTATAAATCGTTTATGTTAGTAAGCTTCTGATGTATACATTAGAGTCAGGTTGCCCTAGTTACGGATTGTAAATAAACAACATGGCCCAGTAATGAAAGTCTGTAATCCATGTGTTGAATAGTCTTTTAAGGAATAGAAATACAGAAATATTAAATTGTGTTTTCCAATTCCCAATGTTTGATTCGTAACAGTCAAATAAGATTTAGACTGACCTGCAGACGTATTGCAGCACAAGTTTGCAAGGGCCACCACCAGAAGCAACTTCGAACACACCATATGCATCCTTAGAGACCCATCCTCAGAGGCGGCCAACTGTTACCCAGACGCACGCTAGGAGCCCATTGGTTCTACTCACGGAAACCCAGCCTTTTGGCCAAGGGAGAAGAGGCTCTTGTGAACCCTGAAAATCAGATCTATACCACCTTTATAAGTGTATTTCACTTTATTCTTACAAAAAATTTAATGAAAAAGTTTGGAGTCCTTTGTGAGAAAAGTTTGAAAATGTCCGGTGGGCTTGATGTAAAGTACCACCAAATGTTAAAGTATGGTTTTCAAAATCAGTTTCAACTAGAGCCAGATGGACAGAGGTTTCTTGAATTTTGAAAACATCTTACGTATGGTGTAGGCACTGGAAGTGTTCACTGACGGACGGACGGACGGACGGACGGACGGACGTTTTGCTTTCAATTGACTCTTCGGTACCAAGGACCCATAAAACAGGAATTCTGGCTACACCACGTGTTAGAGGATTTTTTCTTAATTTAGCCCCAAAAGAACTGAACTGTGAATGCATTTTCATAAAGCGTAAGACGATCTTCGTACTGGTATTTGGTGGACTTTTGTCTCTACCCTCTTTTGTCTTTTCGCCTTTTGCTCCGCTTTCCGCGCCTCTTATTCTGCAGCGAGGCGCATTTCCACAGACACAGCAAAAGGAAAGGGGCGGGGTTGGGGCGGAGTGTAAGGGGCAGGAGACGGATGCGGCGGGGGTGATAGCGGGGGAGGGGGCTGAGGTGTTGTGGCCACAGAATAGGTACTACACAGAAAGGAAAGTAGAGGGTGGCTCCTTTGGTCTTCAGTGAGCCACCGCGCAGGGCCGACCGCCATCTTGAAACTGTGCGAAGAAACCATAAGAGTCAGCTCAAACTCCATTTTCTCAAAAATGGTTCCAAATTTTTTCTTTTAACTTTTTCAATGGGTAGTGATAATTGTATTATTAAAAATGGCATAAAATTCATATTGGTGTATTATTTTGTTTTGTAATAATTACACAAATGTACTTATTAAATATCTCTGACACCATTAATATGCACATTTCCAGCGATTTGTAAACACTATTGCATTTGTGAATTAAAGTGCTTTAAATGACTTCAAATACAGTTTTTCGAAAACAAACACTTTCTGTGAAAAAGAGCTTTAATTTCGCATATTTAGTACCGCTTAAACAAGATATTCTTATAAACGGCTCAAATTTTTTTAATGATCATGTCACTTAAAACACATTTTTACTCTTCTTTAGTATTCGTGAAGTAATATTTCTTTTCTACTATTAAGAAACCGAAGAATTGAGAACATTAAAAAAAAAATGTACATTGGGCGGCATGTAATGTATGCGGCAAAAAATGTACATAGATGGCAGCTGGCTAGAGTATGTGGCAAGTCCGGTAAATTGGCCCACACCGAAGAAAATATAAATAAGAGTACAACGGAAATACAAGGCATCTTCACCACACAACAAATGCCGGGTTTTGCAGCTGTTTACTTATTTTCAATATGGCGACCGTGCGCAACACATCGGCGGATGGATTGTGGGTAGCTTTCCTTTCTGTTCAGCACCTATTCTATGGTGGGGCAGGGGCGGGACGGGGTGCGGGCGCACAGCGGAGGGCAAGAGGCGCAAAGTGGAAGGAGGAGCAGGTGAAGGGAAGGGAAGACAAGGGAAGGGTCGGCGCGAAGGCAAGATGGGGGATGGAAGTGCGGCGAGGGGAAGACAGCGGCGGGAGGGTGGATGTAGACTGTGGATTGATTGATTGTTAGTGATTCCCTACGCGTCAACTACGGAGGTCATTAGTCCCGTAAATGTGGTGCATGATTTTTATTGGAAGGTGGCGGTGATGTTCCCCCGTTGGAAGGCGACATCCGCCGCCGACCTACCGGTGACTAGCAGTGTTTTCCTCAACCAGGTATCTCCCATCCGCGAGGCACCGCCTCAACCGGGACAAGCTCTAAGCCCCCGACTGGTCTCCCTGTATGTGGGGTAGCGTAGTGAATGTTAACGTAAGTGTGTGTAAGGGGAGACGATAGGGCAAGGAAGAGGAAGGAAAGATCGCGCGTTGTGCGCGGCCCGTTTGTTAGGGTACTGCTCCGGCATTCGCCTGGTGAGCGCGCGTCACTATCTACTGTGTAGAGAACTGAACCCTGAACCGAGTTAAGAACAGAGGCGTTCATCACACACGCAAGTACAAAATCTCAGCCCTAAAAAATAGTGTCTTGACTCCTGTCTGGTGTTGATCGGAGAAACCGCGCAAAACCACCGATCATAGCAGCCGGCCGCTACAATTCTCCTCCAGACGGCGACTGAATTCGACCTAGCTGACAAGTTGTGTCGAAAATCCTACCGTCGTTGGCACTAGGACCTCCGGGTCAGAGGCACAGCAGTGACATCACTCGATGCCCTGAGCCACCTCTCTCGGGCGGGGGTGGAGGTGGGTTCCTGGTGTGCGGTTTGGAGGGTGGGTGGGTGGACTTGGGGGCGAGATGGTGACGGAGTGGGGACGGCAGTGCGTGGAGTAGAAGACTGTGGCTGTGGTGGAGGTGAGTGCCGAGTACTTGATCGGGGGTGGGGGAGGGGCAAGTAGCCATGGTGACATGCACGAGAAAGCAGCAGATCAAGGGACGGTCGCGGTGGGGGTGGAGGCATGCCCTTTTCAAGAAACCTTTGCAGGTCATTTTAAAGCATTGCGAACTTCGCTGATCACACTTAATAGTTTGTGGAAACCAAACTTTAAATCTAAGACGTGCATCATCGTACCTCGCTGAACTCACCTTCCCAATTTCGAATATTCTGCCATGTTATCATGTGTCCGAGGATTTCTCTGGATTGTTGCGAGAACATCTATTTGTGCAACTTACGAATGGTATACTGACAAAAATTCTACTCCTTCCGGAACGCCGATGACGGAAACGGGATGCTGTCGGGCTATGCCTTCTCAGTAAAGGAAAGTGAAAGGGAATTAACTGGGTAGCGGAGGTGAAAAAAAACTGACTTTGAGATGCAGTTGAGCGGTTCCCGAGAGTTGTGCGGATGAGGGGAAAACCGACAACTGGATGCAGTCGGGTGATACCGGTCGAGCGTATCGCGGTATGAGGAAAATCTGACCGCGGGATGCAGTCGGCTGGTTTAAAGAGAAGTGCGGGTGAGGAAAAACTGACCACAGGATGCAAACAGGCGACTCTCGAGTGGAGTGCGGGGGATAGGAAAGCTATCAGAGATGCAGTCGGGTGACCCGAGGGGAGAGTAAGGGCGATGGAAATATTCAACAGCGAGATGCAGTCGGACAATTTTCGAGAGGAGTGTAGTGAGGAAAAACTGACTGCTGGATGGAGTCGGGTGATTCCGTGTAAGAGGTAAAGAAAAACGGATTGCTGAATGGAGTCGGACCATTCCCGAGACTATGGGGGCGAGGGTCAACTGACCGCGGGATGCAGTCTTGAGATTCCCAAGAGAAATGCCGAGGCGAGAGTTCCGGGGAGGGCATGGCGGGGGCTGGAGGGCAGGGGAGTGGAAGGCGGTGGTGGTATCGCGGGTGGGCGGGGGGAGAGGCGGGGACGGGGATGGGGACGGAAGCGTTTTGGATGCGGCCCAGCGCCAGTCATTTGTTTGGGCCGGCCCCCGGCCACGTGACTTCCGCTCGCCGTCGGCGCGGCGCGGCGTCGTGGCGTGCGGAGGGGGCGGGGGCGGGCGGGGGCGGAGGGAGAGCGGGGCGCGTTCAATTATTTACGTGCGTCGCCCCCACCGCGTGGCGTCGCGTCGGGGACAGCAGCGGCGACAATACACGCGACACGGATCCCTTCCCCCCACCCACCACCCGTCTCTTTCGTCCGACCCCCACCCGCCCATTTGCCCGCCGTAGCACGCCCCCTCTGCCTGCCTCTCTCTTTCCCACACTCCGGCCTTCCATCACACCTTCCTCATTCTTGCCTTTGCCTATCTCCCTCTCCCACTTCTCTTACTACCGCTCCCTTCCATTCCATTCCCCTCAACCTGTCATTTCTACCTTCCTCACTTTCTCTCACACTCATTCTCTCTGTCACACTCTATCACCCTCTTTTTCTTCCCCCTTTTCCCTCTCTCTATCCCACTCGTTCCCTCTATCCCTCTCTTTTCCTCTCCCTTTCCCCCTCTTTTTTCCCGTCTCTCTTTCCCTCTCTTCCTCTTTCCTCGTGTCCCTTTACCCTCTCTCCCTTTTCCTCTCTCTATCTCCCTTTATCTCTCTCTCTCCCTTTCTCTCTCTCTCCCTTTCCCTCTCTCTATCTCCCTTTCCCTCTCCCTCTCTTTCTCTCACTTTCCCTCTCTCTCTGTCTCACTATCTTCGTTTCTATTGATCGCCCTCTCTCTTTCTCGTTCTCCCACTGAAGTTTCCTTCCGCTCTTTTTACATTCATCCTACCTAACCTTCCTTCCTCACACCCTCACTCCGCCTCCCTCCCTCTCTCCCCCTCCTCCTCCCCTTTCCCCTTCTCCCAGCAGCCGTCAACTCTCTTCTCACTCGGCTCCTTTCATGAACTTCTAGACCTGTCGCCACAGCCGACCACTGACCACTGGCGGACGCCCTGTCGCGTCGCCAGCGCTCATCGCAAGTGCTTTCCTTCGCCAGCACTCCTGCCACACGGTCGATTGATGAGAGAAATATAGAAGAATTTGTCTCTATCGTTCTTTATGTTTTTGGGATGGTTGAAATCTAATTTCAACTTTGCTATCTTGTAAATGTTGAGAGTTCTGAGAAAACTAAAAAAAACAAAAAAACAAAAACAAAAAACAACAACAACTATGAAATCGGTTCTTCTTACAGTTTCTAGCATAATTCGTAAACTGTGAAGTTTTAGTGAAAGATTATTTAAAACATATTTCCAAAAACTTTTTCTAGCTAAAATGTATTTTTTATTATTTGTTGAAATAAAACAACTCCTAAGTTTTTTAATACAACTTTCGCATTTTTAATTTTTTTCGGGGAGGGGGTCTACGTTTCAGCATTGTTCCGGGCCCAAAATTGTCAAGCTCCGTTACTGGTAACTAGTGTCGAAATTCCTGCCTCTGCCGGGATTCGAACCTTAGGATCTCCCGGTCATAGGCACAGTTCATGCACTCAGCTACCTTTCAGTAGATGCCCTGAACCACCTTTGCCGGTTGCCGCCATCGCCCTTTGAAGGACAGCAAAGCGACCTGCGCACGGATACCGGGATCGGTAGCTCAGTGCGTCAACTGATGTGACTGCAGCACCTCTGACCGGGAGGTACTAGGTTACACTCCCCACGGCGGCAGGATTTTCGACACTAGCTTTTCGCTGCAGTCGCTGTCTGCAGAATTCTAGCGGCCGCCTGCTCTGATCGGTAGTTTTCCGTGGTTTCTCCGATCAACACCAGGCGAATGCCGGAGCAGTACCCTAACAAACGGGCCCTTCCTCTTCCTTGTCCTATTCTCTCCCCTTACACACACACTTACACTAACATGCACTACACTACCACATATTCCGGGAGACCGGTCGGGAGCTTAGAGCTTGTCCCGACTGGGGTGCTGCCCCGTTCGTGGGAGAGTCCTGGTTAGGGGGAAACCCCACTAGCTGATGATAGGCCTGCGCCGGATACCGCCATCCAGCAGGTGAAGATCACCAACATCTCCGGAGAGAGAGAGAGAGAGAGAGAGAGAGAGAGAGAGAGAGAGAGAGAGAGAGAGAGAGAGAGAACATGCACTACACTTAGGGGACTAATGACCTAAGCAGTTCATGTGCCCAGAATCACTAACCAACCAACCAAAATTGGCCGGTTGCCGCCGTCGCCCTTTGGAGGACACCAAAGCGGCCGGTGCGCGTGAAGGCGCGAAGGGGGGCGGGGCCGGAAGGCGCGCGGGGCGTGCTGGGCGATCCGATGGCCCGCTCATTGCCAGGCGCGGCGCGGGGCGGCGAAGCGATTAACGACGCCTCGAAATAGTAATGGTAAAGAAATGGTAAGGAAAGATAAGGTAAAGAAATTATAATGAATGATCGCGGGCGTTCCGTGGCCCGTTTCATAAGATACTCCTCCGACATTCGTCTGATGTTGATCGAAGAAACCACGAAACTACCGATCAGGTCAGCCGGCCGGAAGAATTGTCCTCCAAACAACGGCTGGATTCAACCTAGCTGTGGAAAATCCTGCCACCATTGAGGTTGGAAACTTAGGACCTCCCTCTCATAGGCAGTGCAGTAACATCAACTGAGCCACCTCGGTGGTTTGCTGCCATCGCCCTTTGAAGGACAGCGAAGCGGCCGGGGCGCGGGAAGGCGCGAAGGGGGGCGGGGCCGGAAGGCGCGCGGGGCGTGCTGGGCGATGCGATGGCCCCGCTCATTGCCAGGCGCGGCGCGGGGCGGCGAAGCGAAGGAAGCCAGTGATTAACGACGCCTCGGGGTGGTCCGCGTCCGTATGCCGCCGCGGTCGCGGTGCATTGGGTATTCGCTGGCGATTGGTGCAGCGGGCGTGATCGCCCTCGGTGATTGGCTTCGTTCTAAAGTTAGTCTCGGCGCGGTGGCGAGTTGCATGTTGGACTTGTGTTACTCCTAACTGAGTTGATGCTGCAGATTGGCTGTGTGGAATACAGACTACTCTGCTACGAAATGGAATCGATTCTCACTCCAGAGTCACGAAGTAGTGGATCAATGAAGAACTCATTTAATGGCAATGGGCAAAAGCTACGTCACTGTGAGCGTGAGAATTACAAATTATAGAACGTACATAATCAGCTGAAATTCGATTATGAATTTGATTTCTAAGGATCATATTGAGTATTTTTCTCATTCTTAAAAGCACTATACATTTTTTTTCTTTCAGATTCTTTTATAATAATTTACTATTAACATAAAATATATAATAGTTTATCTTCATATGACTACCATTTTATTGTCGTTCCTTCACTCTGTCGTCATTACTTTCTCTTTCAACTAATACCTTCTCACAACAAGATTTATTAAAACAGCAGCTTTCGACCTCTTAGCCATCATCATCAGTTTCCTTATGCAAGAAATATAAACAGATTAAAACATTAGGATTAATAGATTACTAATAGGCAATGGTTAATTGAGAGTCTATTATATATATGGAATTAACATATTAAGAAATGAAGGAAAAACACTCTTCCACCTTCTGTTTCTTTCAACTATTAATCTTAATATTTTAATATGTTTATATTTATTCTATCAGGAAACTGATGATAATGGCTATGCCATCAAAAGCTACGCTTTTAATAAATAATATTGTAGATAATGACAGCACGTTTAAATGTCATTTTCAATGACTACGACAACTCACCACTAAACTAATAGTACATCTTATATATTTTGTGTTGTCTCTTGTTATAAATCATGTTTATTTCATCTTCCATCACTTCTTTTCATTCTCCTTCTTCTCTTTCGTATCATATTACATTCTTCGTGGTGCTATTGCTACAGGCTACATTCTACCTTCTCGTATGGGTTTCCTGAAGAGATTTTGTGTCGCGTGTTGCCGTACACGTAACGTGCTGTGAGCGGAGTGTCGTCTGCGGAGCGTGACAATCACCTGCGGTTAATTACGAGCAGAGCGACACGCCCACCCTACCCCGCCGCGCTCAGCTGTTGAGCTCCCACGCGCGACAATACCCGCCCCGCCCCGCCCTGCCCCGCCTCGCCCCCCCTTGGCCCGCCCTGCCCAGCCCGGCCCGCCCCGCCCAGCCCCACCTCGCCCCGCCCTGCATTTCCCCGCCCCGCCCCACCACGCCCCGCCCCGCCTCGCCCCGCCCCGCCCAGCCCCGCCCCGCCCAGCCCCGCCCCGCCCCGCCCCTGCGCCCACCTCGGAGCATGCCCCTCGACCTGCCAGCGCATCCGCCCCGAATCCACAGCCCTCGCCACCGCCATCCCAACTACGACCCCAATCTCACACCGGGAGCGGTAGCTCAGTGCATCAACTGATGTCACTGCAACGCCTGTGAACGGGAGGTCCTAGGTTCCAGTCCTGACGGCGGCAGGATTTTCGACACTAGCGGCAGGATTTTCGACACTAGCTTGTCAGCTAGGTCGAATTCAGTCGCTGTCTGGAGGAGAATTCTAGCGGCCGCCTGCTCTGATCGGTCGTTTTCCGTGGTTTCTCCGATCAACACCAGGCGAATGCCGGAGCAGCACCCTACCAAACGGGCCACGAACCGTACGCGATCTTTCCTACCTCTTTCCTGTCCTATCCTCTCCCGTTACACACACTTACACTAACATACACTACACTACCACACATAGCGGGAAACCGGTCGGGAGCTTAGAGATTGACCCGGCAGGGGCAAGGTAGGAGATACCTGGTTTGGGAAATCCCTACTAGCCGACGGTAGCTCGGTGCCGGATCTCGCCATCCACCGGGAAAGAACACCGTCCCCTCCCGAGAAACAAACATGCACTTCATTTACTGGACTAACGATCCTTGTTGTCGACGCGTCCGGTATCACTAACAATCGGTAAATCCATCAACACCACTGCTCTCACCCCCATATTTTCCACCCCTGTCGCAAGCCCTCTGAAGCGTCCGTGCACCGACGATCGCGCCTTTGCCACTCCCGCGGCCTCATTTGCGCCATATCCCTTCATCGACCCGGTCCGACACCGACTCGACACTCGACCTTTTCGGGATGGTGTACCTCAGGCCGCCGCCCCAGGCTCTGAGCTCCGACGACCTCTGAACCCGGCCCTTCAACCCTGCTCCTGACTGGCCCCTGCTAATGCCCGCCGCTTCCCCCCTGGCACCTGCACAGACTGTGATTAGGTCCGATCCAGCACTGCTGCTATGTCTGCAGCGAATGTGACCGGGAGGTCTTAGGGATGAGAGATCCACGGTGGTGGATTTTACACAGTAGGTTGATAGCGAGGGTGAATTCTGCCGCTGTATTGAGGAGAATTGTAGTAGCCGGCTTCTCTGTTTGGAAGTTTTCCATCCTTTTCCCGATCTACTGCAGGCGAATGCCGGAGGAGTACCCTTACAAACGGGCCACGGACGCCGAGCATCCCTTCCTCTTCCTTATCTTATCCTGTCCCCTTGCCGAAACTAACACATGCATTACTAATTATACACATGTCGGGAGACCAGACGGGAACTGATAGCTAGTCCCGGCTGTGGTGATGACCCGCTAGGAGAGATATCCGTAATTTGGGTAATCTCCCGGGAGCCGACGTGTTGTCGGTGGCGGATATCACCATCCAGCGGGGATGGAACACCGTCACCATTCGCGACGAATCATGTACTACTCTAACGGAACTATTGACCGTAGCAGTTGCCTTGCCCGGCCTCCTCAATCAACCAACCAAACATTGGCACCTGCCTCCATCCCCGCACGCACCGTCGCTCCATTCGCCCTCGCTGCCGCTGGAACGCGCTCTTTTCGCCGTCTCCTTCTTTCGATCGATTGATTTGTCATTCCAGGCGCGTCAACTACTAAAGTCATTATTGTCGGGATGGCGAAAGATGGCGGTGATCATTTCCAGCTGAATGGTGAGATTCAGTGCCAACCTACCCGTGGGCTAGCGCCGGTTTCCTCAACAGGGTATCTCTCACCAGCGTGTCACTATCTGTGTCTCAGCCGGCACTATCTGTAAGTTCCCGACAAGTGTGTTGCGTAGTGCATGTTAGTGTAAGTGTGTGTAAGGGGGAGAGGATAGGACAAGGAAGAGGAAGGAAAGATCGCACGTGGTCCGTGACCCATTTGGTAGGGTACTGCTCCGGCATTCGCCTGGTGTTGATGGGAGAAACCACGGAAAACTACCGATCAGAGCAGCCGGCCGCTAGAATTCTCCTCCAGACAGCGACTGAATTCGACCTAGCTGAAAAGCTAGTGTCGAAAATCCAGCCACCGTCGAGGCTCCAACCAAGGACCTCCCGAACAGCGATCCTACAGTTAGTTCAGGTGAGGGGCCTTGGCCACCTCTCTCAGTTCTTCTGCCGCAAGCGTCCCCGCATCCTTCTCCGCACGTCACTCCCGCCTCCACTTCTGCTTGTATTCCCTTCTTTTACCGCTGTCCCCGATTTCACCCCTTCCCAACCCGCACCCACCCCATCCCAGTCCCTCCCCGCGCGACCCACTCCCCCCCCCGTCGACCCCAGCGGAAACTGATCGTTAAGCGACACCTGTCGGAGCCCAGCGGATGCCGCGCGCGGCCCCGTATGGAAGGACACGCGCGTGCGCACGCGGGCTAATTACGGGTGGAGACGCCGAGGTGGGCGGGGCGGGGGCGGGGGCGACGACCCGCACGCCCGCCCGCCCGCAAGAGATGAATCATTGCAGGCGCATCGAACAGTCACCCGGGAGCGGTGCCTCAGTGCATCGACTGATGTCGCTGCAGTGCCTCTGACCGGGAGGTCTTAGGTTCGAGTCCCGACGGCGGCAGGATTTTCGACACTAGCTTTTCAGCTAGGTCGAATTCAGTCGTTGTCTGGAGGAGAATTCTAGCGGCCGGCCTCTCTGATCGGTAGTTTTCCGTGGTTTCGCCGATCAACGCCAGGCGAATGCCGGAGCAGTACACTAGCAAACGGGCCACGGACCGCGCGCGATCTTTCCTTCTTCTTCTTCTTCTTCTTCTTCTTCCGTGTCCTATCCTCACCTCTTACACACACACACACACACACACACACACACACACACTTGCACCAACATACACTACACGACCACACATGCCGGGAGATCGGTCGGGGACTTAGAACTTGTCCCGTGTGAGACGATGCCCAGCTAGCGGGAGATACCTGGTTGGAAAATCCCTGTTAGCCGACGGTAGGTCGGCGCCGGATCTGGCCATCCAGCGGGGGAAGATCACCGGCACCTCCCGGTGAAAAACATGCATTACACTTACTAATGACCTAAGCTGTTGACGTGCCAGGAATCAGTATCAATCAATCAATTGAACTGTGGCGTGTCGAGGAGGGGACATTGTCCCTTCCACGATAAAAAAAATATTTTCTCGCCTTACTACGTTTACATACGTAAAGAGGAAGTATTGTACTGGAAGTATTGTCGGAAATAGGCGATTTTTCTTCATAAAAACTGCCATTGTCGGTCACTGGTAACGAAAAAGGGAATAAATTGTGTTTCTTTGTAAAGTAAATTACTGGGTTAAACGTGTTGTGTAGTAAAAGTCCGTGATTTGTGGGACCTTGATACCAAAAAGTCGACGAAGAGCAAACGTCTTTCTGTCCGTTTGCCTGTGGTCAACGCTCGTGTTTAAACCGTTCGCACGATTTTTTCAAAATTAATATTGCCTAATCGATTTGGACGGCTCTGCTAATTTGAAAAGAATATTTTCAGTTTTGTTTTACTTGATCATTTCAACATTTTCAAAATTTTATCAAAAATGACTATTTTTATTTAACTCTGTTTTCTAGTAGCGTAAATAACGTTTCAAAGTGGCACAGGTTATATTTTCGATGACCTCTCTGAAATTTCGAAAATTGCGTAATCTAGAAATAATGCGAGAAACCAGTACATTTGGCGTTGGAAAAGATGAGTGAAGATGTGCGATTGGTGGTGTAGCCGTAATCGCTTATGTCTGGTACTCTGCCTTTAAAGTTACACTACCTTTTTCAGTCTTTGGAATTGTGTTCCTTGCTCTATTCTTTGTTTTTCATTGGGATGTGAATTCAGACGCAGACGTTGAGACAAGTTTATTTGAAGTTTACGCCACATACAGACGAGCTTCAAGCGCATTGTGGTTGCCAAATAACCTGGTCTCTCGTCTCCATTGTATTTAACAAGATCATTAATGGGGATCTACAGGATCGTCTTATCCGATGATACCTCAACCTTCCCTTTGTCTATTGTGTCTTCTCGGGATATACATCAAACGCATAATGTTGGGCTTCTAACGTAATTCTCACTTTTGATGCTGTACCTCAGAAAGTACATTTTGTAAATAATGCGATTAAAAATTGACAATTCCAATCATATTTAACACATGAAACTAACTGAAACAATAAGGATAATTTTAAAAGTAATTTTAGTTCTGAAAAAATGTGTAGCTCAAATATTCCGTCTCATAACTAAACATCATAGTATCAGCTAAGATGTGGTTCATTAATCTTACATTCCTTATCAGAGCAGCTAGAACTAGCTACGAAAGATGGAATTATATTTTTCTAATAGTATCGAGATAATTTACAAATTACCTGAAACTTTCAGAAGTTTAAAATTGACTAGTTTGGTTTTTCGCGCCAGGAGTGTGAATATGAAATTTCTGTAAACGAGACATTTCAGTTCTATGATTTGAAATTGTTATGATACAAAAGGTTTCTAAAAAATTGTGATTCACTTCCATCTCTAAACTTTGGTTTATATTCTTCCCAAATCCCGTTCCGCTGAAAGATGGGTTAATTTCACAGCCGTGGGTTATTATTTAGTTCATTCATGTGTATTTTCAAAGCAGATTATTCGAACAGATCTGCAAATAATCCTCAAAACTCTAAAAAATTGTGGAGCCTTTAATAATTTTTTCATAATTCATTAATTTATTAGCTACTGAAGATTTTGAACTACGAACGATCTCGACAAGATACACGTTCACGAGTGTTTTTATATTCCGATAACGATCTCAGAAACAAGAATTTGAAATACCCGTCACATTCTTTTCTCCAAACACAATTTTTTGCGAGAAAAGCAATGCAGATTTCTCACGCGTACATTGCTCATTCCGGAAGCTTTCAAAACCTTTTTTTTCTCCACGTGAACTGAATAAAATTCACACTCTACAAGCATCCGATTACGCGTACTTTCTTTATAAAATTGCGTTTCCGTTTTTCCAGCGGGCGCGTCGACGTGTAAACCATGTAGGAACGTGATCATATTATATGAGGGGAGAAAAGGAAGGGAATTTCTACAAGAGAGGGAACGCTTTCCCCACTCCGCCCTTGGAGATCTTCACTCTTGCATGCGAAAACGCGGCGACACCACTGGAGCACACCGGCACCTGAGAATCGGGGAAGTCGAGGTACGCTCTGGTTTGGTTATACTGGAGGCCGAGGACGGAAAGAAAAAAGCGAGGCGTAATCTTATTGAGAGTACGTCTACGAGTGCGAGAGTAGTTTTTTTTAAATTTATTTATTTAGTCAAAAACAGTCAAAAACTGTATGTGACGTATGGGGGAGAAAATCATCTGCGCACGCTTTCTTGAGTTTCAGAATCCCTTCCCAGCAATTTAACTATTAATAGTTGAAAGATTAATAATAATAATAATAACTACAACAACAACAGCAACAACAACAGCAACAACAACAGCAACAACAACAGCAACAGCAACAACAACAGCAACAACAACAGCAACAACAACAGCAACAACAACAGCAACAACAACAGCAACAACAACAGCAACATCAACAGCAACAACAACAACAACAGCAGCAACAACAACAGCAACAACAACAGCAGCAACAACAACAACAACAACAACAACAAATTTAAAAAAGCGAGAGATTAACATTTCAAAAACTAGATATTTTCGTTGCCAAATTATAGAAAACTTATTTTTAACGGTAAAGAAACGAAAAGACTTGATTTTTCTGTATTGTTAACAAAATAGAAACTCACCCTAAGGTCTACTACCACTACAAGCAAAGGAACGTTCAACAAAACGTGCGCATAGTGAAGCTACATTTACGTCCAGAAGCAAATCAAGGGACCATCTCAGCATTTGCTCAATGGATCAGGGAAACTGGACAAAAACCTGATCGAGATGGGGGTCATTGACCCGGAAGTACATTAGTTACAGTGCGTGTGCTGCACACAAATCGTTTGAACAATTGAAGCGCTGAACGCCATAGTGGTCTAATGCTCCAAAAATGAATGAGAATTTTTCTGGCAACAATTCGACATATTCCCATGATTTATTCGAAACCGCCATGATTTATTCGAAAGGAACCCCCGCCATCGTTAACGTGTGTGTAACAGGAGGTTCTGGTTTCGCGACCTAAGATAATGAGGCATTGTTGTTTCATGCGTTACTATTGAATTACTGGTATATCGTGTTTACAACTACTGGATTTAAAATGGTTAAAAGCAGGGCTGTATTTCTATATGAGTTGTGCGAATCAACAAACGCTTCAGTATATAATTTATTACCCAAAATTCCTAAGGTATTTTCAAAAACACCTTCAAAAAGTACAAAAATTTGTGTACATCTAAGAGAGTTGCTGCAATTTTCATAATAATGCAGTTACGAAGGGTTAACCATTAGGCTACGTACTAATTATGGGTTAATAAGTAATATGTTTGTAGTGGCTGGGAAGAGTTTTATAATAGTGAAACTAAAGTTGTTTTTCAATTAATGTTTTGCTTTAATTCTTTCTTGTAACCCTTCGCAATAGTACAATATGAAACGATGATGTAATGATGGGTATTTAATGCACGAGTGTGATATTACAATACGACTGAGAAACGAGCGAGTATCGTGAACTTCACACCAGTGTATTAAAACCCATTACATCGAGTGTCATACGGTACTTTTTCTACGACATTTATAAGTTAAACTTTTTACATTGAATCGTTTCATGGCAGTGGTCATGCAGGATACAGCCAAGGGTACCTAGCGGACAGCGCCCTAACCCAACCTTGGCATGCTGCCGCAGGTGGCTGTGGCCGGGACCGGGAGGTTGTAGGTTCTAGTTCCGACGGCGGCAAGATTTTCGCCTCTAGCTTTTCAATTAGATCGAATTCAGTCCCTGTCTGGAAGAGAATTCTAGAGACCAACTGCTCTGATCGGTAGTTTTCCGTGATTTCTCCGACCAAAACCAGGTGAATGCCGGAGCAGTCCGCTTGCGAAGGAGTACTGCGCTAGTTAAATAGGATCAAAGTGAAATTACGATCCATTTTATTTTAAATAATATTCCACGAAAAAAATACTAATATTAAAAGACATTAAAAGTGATAAGCATGACATAACATCAAATGCAATTTCTATGCACACAATCGAACGAAACATTTACTAGAATGATTCTCAATGATCAATTGAGTATCAATGCTTGGTTTGTAAGTTTCTCTGTAATTGATCAAGTACGTGTATCATAAGGAAATCTGTATCGTAATGAATATCATTATGCAACTGTTTGCTGCCATCAAATGACAGCATTATACAATGGGAGCAGAAATGTTTATTTGTGAGTGAAGTTATTGTTTTTTGCTCGATCTCGAACGGTGGCTCAGTGCATTAACTGATGCCATTGCAATGCCTCTGACCGGGAGGTTGTAGGTTCTAGTCCCGACGGCGGCAAGGTTTTCGCCTCTAGCTTTTCAGCTAGATCGAATTCAGTCCCTGTCTGGAAGAGAATTCTAGAGTCCGACTGCTCTGATCGGTAGTTTTCCGTGATTTCTCCGACAAAAACCAGGCGAATGCCGGAGCAGTACCCTAACAAACGAGCCACGGACCGCGCGTCCTTATTCTATCCTCACCCCCATACACACACACACACACACACATACAAACACACACACACACACACACATACAAACACACACATACACACACACATACACACACATACACACACACACACTTACACTAACATGCACACTACCACTCATACCGGTGACCAGTCGGGGTCTTAAAACTTGTCCCGGTTGGGGCGGTGCCCCACTGGTGGGAGATACCTGGTTGAGACAAACCCTGCTAGTCGACGGGAGGTCGGCGCCGGATCTCGCCATCAGTAGGGGAAGATCACCGCCACCTGCGAAGAAAAACATGAACTACATTTACGGGACTAATGACCTCAAAAGTTGACGCACCCGGAATCACCATCAATCATCAATCTATTGTTCAAAAAGCAATAATCAAATAAAATATCTGTGTTATGCCGTGTAAAACGAGGAATAAAACTGGTGCCGCGGGAACAGCTCTGGGTGAAGTCTGCTTCCAAAGGGAATCGGAAGGAGAGTGTACCCTCAGGGCGAGTGGGAGGTCGGTGGGTGGCTGGGTTCTACGTGCGAAGGGAGCGAGAGAAAACCGCCCCCAAGAAAGCATTTATCTTCCGGGAGTGGCGGGTTATTCCAGTACGAAACGGAACTTCCTTGCCTTGTGTACCTCCTCCGGAAGTCGCACGTAGTCCTGTACTGGAGCTTGCTTGATGCATGAACAGGCGCTTTGCTGCACATCGGTGTTTGGAAGCTCTAATCCCTATTTGGAGAATCTTCGTTCTTATTTGGATTACCGCAAATTCATACCCACTATTTTGATCCTCATTAGTGTGTTCGATCAATTTACAAATTCTTATTCGAGAAAGTAAACGTTTTTACTGTATGTAATTCACGGCAATTCGAACCTTACAATACATGACGACGATTAATTTGCGTATTTCTTGTAAGAAAGATCTGTATCACATTGGGTATAAAATAAAATAAGAAATGAATTGTTCGTATCGGACGTTGATTTTGTTAATATGTTGTTAACGTTAAGTTTTCTTTTCAAATGTAGCAAGTATTGAACGGAATACCTGATTGATCCTGTCGATTCGAGAATTAATAAATGTTATCAGCTGCAATTATGTAAATTATCATTAATTGCGTTTTCCTGTCATTGAAGAAATGTTTAATTGATTGCTGTGAATTTTATTTAACTTCTGTAGTTACGAATGTCATCGGTCGGTTTAGGATTAATAACGAATGCGATTGAATCCGTAAACTGAAGCGATAGTCCAGTCATTTGTTGTTGTTTATCACCAATGTGTCGTTATACTTTTCATAATACTATCTTGAGAGAAAAAATACATAATTAAGAAATGTATATGCTTTAGAATAAGAGTAATCTTATGCCGTTTCTGCTGCTTCAATTTATTTGTTTTGCATTGTTCTTAACGGCGATATAGTTAAATTAACCATTTCCGTAATCTAATGGTTATGTATTTACATGTGTCACTAAGCGTCAATTTGATTTACGTTTCCTTGTCAGCAATCTCATTAAAATATTCCAATACTGGTTCAATACGAACAATTCTTGGATATTTTATTTAAAAGTATCTCACTTTCATTTGTATGAAGGTAATGTATCATGTAATGTACGACACTAGGAAAAACGGATTTCACTTGCTGATGAGAAGTAGCCAACTCGATTCCTATTCTGGACTCAAGCTCTAATTTTTCTAAGTGATAAACACTTTTCAACTTTTATAAACACCTATAGATACTTTATTATCTAACACACCTTTTTTACACTGATAGAAACTTTGTATCTCTCACTTTTTTACACTTGTCGGTACTACAAAAACGTTTTTACTTTCGTATACCATAAATTACCCGTTAATAACGCAAGTCAACGTCAATCTTCGTTGAAACCCACCTCGCTTTGCAAAATCCTATTCAACACCCTTTCAGTGCCCTGACACATAACCGATACTCCGTCGATCGATGCTGACCTAACCTCAAGCGTCCATTACCTGGCCACGTGCATCCGGCCCTGATCAATGGCGTGCTTCCCCATTATGTGCAGCTCGCAGAATCCGGTCGCATACAATGCAGGGATGGTGGAAGCAGGGCGTCCTGGCCCCGCGGCGTGTGGTCGAACGGGCCCCGTCATGATCCGTTGTGGAATGCCACACGCGTGTGGAATGTGCACGGAAATCGTCGCGTATTGGAGAGAGGGGGATGGGAATCAAAACGTTCTTTCAAAGTGGCTGTGGGCTTAGTAATGGAATAAACCACCTCTTTATTTCATTGAAGGGGTTTAGGTGAATGGAACATTTGCGATAGGGCAATAAATAATTAATACATTAACCGCTATTTGGGAAAACCAATGAATACAAGGAGTTAAAAGCATAATTAATTGATTGTTTGATTGATTTTGTTGTGTTTCCGGGTGCGTCAACTGCTTTGGTCATTAGTCCCGTACGTGTAGTGTATGTTATTTCTCGGGAGATGGTGGTGATCTTCCCGTGATGGATGGCGAGATCCGGCGCCGACCTACCGTCGGCTAGTGGGGTTTCCCCCTAACCAGGACTCTTCCACCAGCGAGGCACCGCCCCAGCCGGAACAAGCTCTAAGCTCCCGACCGGTCTCCCGGAATATGTGGTAGTGTAGTGCATGTTGGTGTAAGTGTGTGTGTAAGGGGAGATGAGAGGACAAGGAAGAGGAAGGAAAGATCGCGCGTGGTTCGTGGCCCGTTCGGTAGGGTACTGCTCCGGCATTCGCCTGGTTAATAGTAATAATAACATTAACAATAATAATAATAATAATAATAATAATAATAATAATAATAATAATAATAATAATAATAATATTTAAAAATTAATGATTCGTTATGGAAGATAAGAATTTATTATTTCTTCTAGTGATATATTGCAAATGCTTTTTATTAACTTGTTCACTTCGCTGGTCTTGTTTGTCGTGTATGAAAAATGGCATTTTACGAACATTTCTCTCGGTATCTTTAAAACTTATGCAAAATTTTCATTTCTTCAGAGGAGGTAAATAAATACATTGTTGCAAAACGAGGATAATGTGTTCCTTCCTTTAGGGTTTCGACTTAAAAGTGTTCACAAAAAGTGTAAAATATTTGACTATTACTTAAAATTTTCTGTTAATTATAAAAAGTACTAAAACATCTGCTTGCAGGCACTTCAAACATTTTAACCAAGCTGCTCCTAAAATTTTACTGCCGTTGTTTAAATTGTTTGTGTTGTTGGAACAAATTTACTTCAAAATTAACGTCGGAAATTAGGGGTTCAAACCCCTCGGAATCAAGGGGTAAGTCCTCTGACAATACATTAGCTTGTGAAAATATAGGCTTCCGCGTCCGGAATCAAAAGTTACGGCCAACATAGTATCGACCTTCCTCGGCATTTCCTTACCATTTCGCCCTGAGGAAGGTCGCAATGTGACTGCCAAAACGCTTGTATCAGTGCCTATGATACGTCCTCTCCCAGAGAGCCCATAATCTAATACTTTAGCTCTGGACACGAAAGGACAATTTTCTTCAGATGAGGACATTCAAACTGCAAGAGAGGACGAACCGAATACTTGATGAGTGAAGATAATCTTCGCGTAAGCAAAACAGTCTAATTTAATCCTAAAAATTGGAAAAGTTTAATCCTTGGGAAAGATTTCTTGTCCAAATTCCTTGATTTGAGTATTTCAATGTGGAAATCATAAACGATTAATTGATTGATCAGTGATTACCGGCGCGTCAACTACTGTGCCCGTAAGTGTTGTGCATATTTTTTTCGCGGGAGGTGGCGGCCATCTTGCCCCGGATGATGGCGAGTTCTAGCAACTGGTGGTTTTCCCCCAAGCAGGTACCTCCCACCAGTGAGTCACTGCCCCAGCTAGGACACGCTCTAAGCTCGCGACTGGTCTCCCAGCATGTGTGGTAGTGTAGTGCATGTTATTGTGTGTGTGTAATGGGTGAGGATAGGGCAAGGAAAAGGAAAGAAAGATCGTGGGCGGCCCGTGGCCCGTTTGTTAGGGCACTACTCCGGTATTCGGCTGATATTGATCCGAGAAACCTCTGAAAATTACCGAACAGAGCAGCCGGCCGCTAAAATTCTCCTCCAGACAGCGGCTGAATCCGACCTAGCTTTCTACCTAGTGTCGAAAATCCTGCCACCGTCGGGACTCGAACCCTAGGACCTCCCAGTGAGAGGCACGGCAATGTAATCACAATCGAGGCACCTATTGAGGATTAATTGTATCCCAGGCACGAAGAAATTAATACTTTCCCAGCAAGAAACTCAAACTATCCGAGAGGGAACGTTCCCTGGACCTCCTCCCCTCCGTCAATTCGCACAATGCTTTGGCTCCTCTTGGGCGGTCGTGACCCCGCTAGCCCACAGCGTCACCAGCCTCCGTTAAGCTAGTTGACGCGAACGAGCCGCTGGCCGCTGATGAATTGATGTGACGGCTGACGCGGTGTCACCACTTCTGCCTCATCACGGCGCCGTGTGGCCGAAGCCGGCGCGTGGACAGACATTAACTGCCCACCTGTTCGCGCTACATGCATATGCTTGGCTGAGGACGACTGACTTTAACTCTTCCCGAGTCGTGTGGATGCATTTTCCTTTAATAGTCGCGTCACGAAGGAAACCGTTCGATGTGTAGGAAGTGCCCAAGAACAAAGTATTCAATCAAAACCGTTTAATCGTTGATCATTTGTTTAATAAAGTCTCTTATTATCAGTTTCACATCAAAAATTACAGATGGGGTTTCTTACAACACTTACAATGAAACATTTCTTCCGTTATTTCTCTTGTGAAACGCATGGTTTGGAAGAATTAATAGCATGTCCTCTTTTACTAATAAAGCAACTGCCCTTGTAAAATCTTCATGTGTTTGGTCGATTTCTTCCCAAATACAGAACGCACTTCTGTCAATCTTTGACTACTCCATCAAATCTTTATAACGCTCGTTCTCACCGGTCCATTCGCACACCTTGCATCTCCCAACCACTTCGAAACTTATTCACTGAAAAGTACTGTGATCAGGAGGTCCTTTTTCACTTAAGCAACAAAATGGTGGTCAAACGAAAGAAGAGTTAGTGAAAAACAACGGGACGCGATTGAAGAAAAATATGGAAGCTGCATGATTTGAGAATGGGTGTGTGAACATGAACGTACCGGTTCCAGATAAACTGTTTTACTGGTAATGTGGCGTATAAACTTTCATACTTTGATACGTCGGCGATCTTTATAAATTGGCCAAAGCTGCTTTTGATTGGTAGTTGCACAATGGCTACTCTTCTCTGGAACGAAAACAAAAGACGAAGAGGAGTAAATCTTCATATTTTTGAACTCAAAGCACAAAACACTTGTGCAATATTCTCCTAGAAAATTAAATCAATATGTTCATTGTAATGAAAAAGACTAGTCTCTTTTATTATTTAGAACTGTAATTGTCCCTTAGTTAAAGTAAACTCTTACCGATGTTGGTGTGGTTAAATGCTACTACATATGTGCGTTAAGGACGTTTATTAGCTTCTTAAAATTATTAAGCTGTGTAATGCGCTAGAGTTTACATGAACTCAAAGTACTGTGGATTGTCTATTAAAGTATATTTTACTGTTGCATTTGCATTTTAAAGTACCGTAAAAATCTTTGTTTAGTGAAAAATGAACGACAAAATACAAACCAGTCCTTTCTAAAAAGAAAACAAAGAAAAACTTATTTTTTGCTCCGCGCCAATTGCGTCATTCCTTTTCTGTTGCAGAGGTATCCCCTCGAAGCTTCTTGGTTTTAGAGAACGTTTGCTTGTTATCCAGAGGAAACTTTGGGCAGAATATTAAAAAAAGGCAATATGCTACCCGCAAAAACAAATCGGAACCATTACGTCATTTTTTTTATTTTAGGGAAAATCGTCGCACAATGTGAGAACTTATGCACAAAAAATTAAAATTCTTTCCGAGTATTACTATCTCCTACAAATTTTCGTAAAAGCTTAAATGGATATTCGTTTGTGGATGGAATTGAGGATGAAAACTATTGGTGTGAAGGTGTGAGGTTATACATTGTTTTTTATTGATTGATTGATTTTGTCGTGTTTTCAGGCACGTCAACTGCTTTGGTCATTAGTCCTGTTAGTGTAGTGCTTTTTTTCTGCGGAGATGGTGGTGATCTTCCCTCACTGGATGGCGAAATCCGGCGCTGACCTACCGTCGGCTAGTGGGGTTACCAGGACTCTCCCACCTGCGGGGCACCGCCCCAGTCAGGACAAGCTCTAAGCTCCCGACCGGTCTCCTGGAATGTGGTAGTGTAGTGCATGTTAGTATAAGTGTGTCTGCAAGGGGAGAGGATGGGACAATGAAGAGGAAGGACAAATCGCGGGCGGTCCGTGGCCCGTTTGTTAGGGTACTGCTCTGGCATTAGCCTGGTGTTGATCGGAGAAACCACGGAAAACTAGCGATCAGAGCAGCCGGCCGCTAGAATTCTCCTCCAGACAGCGACTGAATTCGACCTAGCTGAAAAGCTAGTGTGGAAAATCCTGCCGCCGTCAGGACTCGAACCTAGGACCTCCCGGTTAGAGGCGCTGCAGTGACATCAGTTGATGCACTGAGCTACCGCTCCCGGTTTATACATTGTTAATGTGAGGGATGAGGATCATTTGAAGCAGCCACGATTACGGGAAGCGTAATAGTTTACCAGAAAGCCATTCCTATCCTGGCTTTTCTGATTTTTTTTTAACTCTTTAGAAGATTGTATGGTACTGGTTTTGGGAGTCTGTTGTGGTACTTGTTCTTGGGAGTCTGTTGTGGTACTTGTTTTTGGGAGTCTGTTGTGGTACTTGTTTTTGGGAGTCTGTTGTGGTACTGGTTTTCGGGAGTCTGTTGTGGTACTGGTTTTCGGGAGTCTGTTGTGGTACTGGTTTTCGGGAGTCTGTTGTGGTACTGGAGTCTGTTGTACTGGTCTGTTGTGGAGTCTGTTGTGGTACTGGTTTTCGGGAGTCTGTTGTGGTACTGGTTTTTGGAGCCTGTTGCGGTACTCGTTTTGGGGAGTCTGTTGTGGTACTGGTTTTTTGGGAGTTTGTTGTGGTACTGGTTTTTCGAAATATGTTGTGGCACTGATTGGCATTGTGTGTGGCGTTGTTTTTTCGAGAAAGTTTCTGCTTTTGAGATTTTGTGGCTTGATAGCGAAACGAAACGACGCGGTACAGGAAAATGTACGAGTGCGCCCCTGACGCCGAAAATTGACGAGTGCGCCGCCGAGGCGTAGGCATTACTTTTATGTGCTTATGTACGGGAGGAGCCGCCATTTCATTGAGTGGCTTCTGTTGCGCGTGGAGCTGGACGCGCGAGCCCATGTGTGAGCTCCGCGCCGTAATTCCGCCGCGGCGCATGACGCCTCTCTCTGTCGCAGCGCTCCTGCCGGCGGAGCGACGCGGCGCTAAGCACTCCCCATGATCACGTGACCGTGCGGGGTTGTGGGGCGAGGGCTCGGCGGGTGGTGATGGTGTAGGTAGAGGTGGAGAGCGAGGCTCAGGGAATCTGCGGGTGAGGAGCGAGAGGCGGGGGAGGATAAGGGGCGAAGGAGGGAAGTGTGGGTGAGAGGCGGGGACATACGTGGAGGTGAGGAGTCGTAGGTGGAAAGGTCGTGGACAGCCATGGTGAAACCGTGGCCTAGCCTGGGAGCTGTGGATGGATGGGCAAGGCGGGTGGTGATGGCGTAGGTAGAGCGAGGCTCAGGGAATCTGCGGGTGAGGAGTAGAGATGGGCTTAACAGCTTTTCTTCAATAATTGTTATCACAATAACAGTTGTCTCGTAATAACTGCTAATAATAACAGTTGAGAAATAACAGATCCATGACCAGCAACCTAACATGGCCGACTGCTAAGAGTTAAAGCAGTTGTGGCGATTGCTAAGAGTTAAACCACGCAAAACGAATAACGTTGGTAGCACCGTAAAGCTTGTGCAGCTACCTTACGGCGCTTCCTTGCACTACTTTCCCAAACATGTTTGGACAGAAGCAGCTTATATGAACGAGAGTGGATGAACTGCAAAGAATGAATAGTCATTTATATACTGCGTATAGAATATTACTAAAATAAAAGTGATTCGGGTTCAGGTTGCAAATATTCTTTCAAATATGCAACTTGTGCATAGTGAAGTGAGGAGTGCCAAAAATAATGAGGAGAAACTGTGTTTTTGCTCACCAATATAGCTAAAGTGGTAATGACTGTTGAATATCCAGTATTATAATGCGAGTTATTTGACCGTAACTCATTTTATTTTATGTGACCTAGGAAAATATTATTTGTTCTCACATAAGCAGCAATGGGACAGAAATAAGTTAACAAACATATAGGACGGACTTAATTTAAAGGATAAACTTCTTACTGTAGTGCATACAATAAAATATAAAAATATTTTGGCACATGGTGTGTCATAATGACGAATTATGTATTAATGAATCTATAACTTGACCACTGGTGAATCATGATTGATTAGCTCCAGTGAAGCTGTTAGAGTACAAAATGGTTGCCACAAAAGCTTGTAGCAGTTTGGATTAGATCCCAGTAGGTTGCAGTTCTATGCATTTCAACCGATAACAGCCAATAACAGAATAAACGAGATAACTTACGTAACAGTTACGAAACGTTAAGGGTTGAGAAGTAACAGTTTAGCTGTTAAGGGCACATCCCTAGTGAGGAGCGTGTGGCGGGGGAGGACAAGGGCGAAGGGGCAATTGAGGGGACAAGGGGCGAAGGAGAGAAGTGTGAGTGAGAGGCGGGGACATACGTGGAGGTGACGAGTCGTAGGTGGAAAGGTCGTGGACAGCCATGGTGAAACCGTGGCCTAGCCAGGGAGCTGGGGATGGATGGGGCAAGGGGCGTGGGTTAACGGAGGCGATAGTGATGGACGCCAGAGAGTTAGACGACGGCGTGGGCGGGGTGGGGCGACGATGCGTGTGGGGACAGGGTAGCAGAACGAACGAGGAGAAATGCGATGGCACGGGTGAGTACAAGGCTGGCAGGAGGAAGTTGAAGCACAGACGAAGACGGAAAGGTGGATATAATGATGGCAGAAGTGAAAAGGTAGAAATGGACACGTACGTGGGGCCGCTGCTATAGATAGGGAGTGGGGCGGGACAGGGCGAGGGACGGGCTGCGTGTGCGGACGCGGAGGCGCTGGCGGCAGGGTGGGGTGCGTGGGAGGTGGAGTGGGAAGGGGATGCGTGTGGCAAAGTGAGGAGAAAGGCGGTGGTACGGGTGAGGATGAGGCTGATGAAGGAAGTTGTGGCGTAGATGAGGACGGACTTATTGTGAATAGAGATGTCAGAAATGAGTTGCGGGGACACACGTGCAGGCGCTGCAGCAGATGCAAGGACAGGGCTGGGGCTAGGGCGATTGGGGGGACGCGTGTGAGTACCGGAGGCGGGGCGAGTAGAAAGGCGATGGCAAAGCCGCGGATGATGCACACGGAGGGAGTAGAGGCCGGAGGGGAGGATATGATAAGGGCAGAAGTAGGAAGCGAGGACGTCCGTGAATGCAGGGTCTAGGGTGAGGGGTCAGGATGTGTGTAGCGGAAGCGTAGCACGGAGATACGCGATTGCAAGAGTGAAGTTGACGATGTCGGAGAGAATAGATTTTGGTTTTGGTTGGTTGGTGCTTCCGGGCGCATCAACAACGTAGATCATTAGTCCCGTAAGTGTAGTGAATGTTTTCCCTCGGGAGATGGAGGTGATCTTCCCTCGTTGGATGGTGAGATCCGCCACCGACCTACCATCGGCTAGTGGGGTTATCCGCAACCATGACTCTCCCACCAGAGGGGCACCGCCCCAGTCGTGACAAGCTCTAAGCTCCCGACCGGTGTCTCGGAATATGTGGTAGTGTAGTGCATGTTAGTGTAAGTGGTGAGGATAGGACAAGAAAGAGGAAGGAAAGATCACGCGCGGTCCGTGACCCGTTTGTTAGGGTACTGCTCCGGCATTCGGCTGGTGTCGTTCGGAGAAACCACGGAAAACTACCGATCAGAGCAGCCGGCCGCTAGAATTCTCCTCCAGACAGCGACTGAATTCGACCTAGCAGAAAAGCTAGTGTCGAAAATCCTGCCGCCGTGGAGAGAGGGAACCTAGAACCTCCCGGTCAGAGGCGCAGCAGTGACATCAGTGGATGCACTGAGCTACCGCTCCCGGTCGGAGAGAGTAGAGACACAGAGGTGTGGATATGACGAGGGCAGAAGTGAGGAACAGGGAGGTAGGCGGAGGCGCCACTAGAGGGGGCGTGGTCAGCGAGGGCGACGGGGCTGCGCGTGCGGCCGCGCAGTGGCTGGGTGCGGGGCGTGGGTGGCGGCGGGCCGCGCATGACGCGCCGTAAATTCATTAGCGCCCGCGCGTCCGCCCCCGTAAATACAATTACGTGCCCCGCCCCCCCCTCCCGTGCGCCCCTGGCGGTGGAGTGCAGCGGGCGCGAGATGACTCGCTCAGCCTCCCGCGCAGCGCGAGGCCACACCGCCACGCCTCCACGCGGTGGATGTTCCGGCTTGGGTGGCTCAGGGCAGCAACTCCTGCCACTGCACAGTCTCTGACCGCTCACGACGGTGGCACTATTTTCAACACTAGCTTCATTCAGACGCTCACACCATTATTGACACCATTTGCGATATATCGGTGTACATTGTAATAAATAAATAAATAAATAAATAAATAAATAAATAAATAAATAAATAAATAAATAAATAAATAAATAAATAAATAAATAAATAAATAAATAGTGCCTCTGGGATGGCTCATGGGAAGCGTACTAGCTTCCCGTGCTGCGTTCGATTCCCGGGCGAAGCAAAAATAGAGTTGTATCTTTCCTTTAAGATCGTCTCAGTTTCTGTAGCTTTGTGACGAAGAAAAGCTCAAGGTGGATCTTGCTAGTTAGGATGAAGAGAATACGTCATGTTTGCCTCAAGTCGCTCTTACTCTCAATCATGGGAAGTTAACTAGGCCCAGGCGCGGGGAACACCAGTAGCTGGCTGGGAAAATCGGATTACCGACCCAATAACGCCAAATACATACAAATAAAGAAATAAATTGTTGGTTTGACAAGTTTTCGTCTATAAACTTATGAATGATGTTTGTATTTTTTCTCAAATTTTTTTCTCTTTCTCTTAGATCACTATTACCGGGATAGGTGACTCAGGGCACCAACTGATGTCACTGCAGTACCTTTGACCGGGAAGTCCTAGGTTGTGTCCCGGCGATGGCAGGATTTTCGACACTAGCTTGTCAGATCAAATTCAATTCCTGTTTGGAGGAGAATTCTAGCGGCCGGCTGCTCTGATCGGTAGTTTGCCGTGGTTTCTCCGTTCAACACCAAACGAATGCTGGAGCAGTACCCTAACAAACAAACCACGAGGCCCTGTCCAATCTTTCCTTCCTCTTCTTTGTCCTAACCGCACTCCCTTACTTGCACACACTTACTCTCACTTACATTTCACTACCACACAATCCGGGAGACTGGCTGGGAGCTTAGAGCTGGAGAAGTGCCCTGCTGCAGCAGAAATTTGGAGAAGGAAATCCCCAAGTCGCCGTGTAGGTCGGTGCTGCTTTTCACCTGAGTAGCAACGATATAATCTCTAGGCAAAATAAACAACAACAAAAACTCCAAGCCGACAAATTTTCAACAATTTGACACGCACTTCGACGTGCAAATGCATCAACGAATCACTCACAAGACGCAATCAAATACAAATAATATTCAGTATAAAAAATGTATATGATTAATAATAATTATTATTATTATCTTTAATATATAATTAATCATACTACTTATTATATTTAATATATAATTAAAAATAAGATTTATTATTATTATTATTATTATTATTATTATTATTATTATTATTATTATTATTATACATTGTTTTTCTCGGTATTCACCGGATTTTTATTTGACTTTGTGTCGGGTTAATAACCAAGATACAGGTCAATTCATGTTTCGTCGCAATTTAGGAATTTTCGAACAATCCTGCATGTGTTTAAGATGATCGATTTTTGCATAATTTTATAGGTATATTTTGGTATTTGAATAAGTTCCAGACTTTTATTAATGTTACTTGGTATAACTCCTGTTCACGAAATGACCAGAGGAACAATATGAACTTTTTGGAGATGCCATAGTGCCTTGACTTCAGCTGCTAGTTCTGTATACTTTGTTATTTTTTCTGCATGTGCTGTTTGAAGATTAGCTGTTTGTGGAACAGTTATGCCAATCAGGAAGCCAATCTTTTGCTGTTTATCTACTAAAGTTATGTCTGGTCTATTATGGTGAATAGTTTTATCTGTAATAATTTCTCTGTCATAGTACAACTTAAAGTTTGAATTTTCAAGTACAGTATCGGGAACATATTTTACTTACCTTTACAAAGTTCCGGACAATGCGGCAAGTATTTAAGATGACAGACTTCTGCATTAATTTTAAGAGCCTTGGAGCAATATCAACTTTTTGAAGGTTTTCCTATAAGGCCGTTACTGGACATCACTGTTGGGACAATGGATAATGGGTCCTGTTTCCATTGATTTGATACGCCAGATCGCTGTACTTCCTTATTTTTTCCGAGAAGTTCTGACCTTTTCATTTCCCAACAAAGGTCCAGGTGTGTATGTGTAGTAAGGGTCATAATGATCTCTAAATGTATGGTTGGTTAAAATTTGTTGGTGTATAATGAAACGATCTGGTTATGGCGCATTGTGTAATCTCTCGGTGCGAGGGTGCAAAATATCCTGAAATTATTATTATTATTATTATTATTATTATTATTATTATTATTATTATTATTATTATTATTATTATAAACGCTCAAACACACTACTAACAACCAACACGTAAACTTTGCAGGAACTGTTTCTGGAGCGAGTTCTGTCTCCTTGGGGTCATTCCTTGTCGCGTGGTTCCCCCTGTGGCCCGTGTTGTCAGCACAGACTTCCCTTTCTCGACGCACGCGTGCACAGCGCCATCCATCACCCGCTCACCGCCCCCTCCCCCCCTCCCCCCGCCTCTGCGTCGCATTGTCTCGGCCCGCCCCCACCCAACGTCTGCAGCAAATGGCGCCCTCACTCGCTCTATTCGGGCACTCAGCCGGGTTAATGGCAGCGCGCGCCCTGATTCTAAGGCAATGCCCAAAAAGGGAGCACTTCGTTATTTCTGAATTGAATGGATGAACGAGTATTGAGTCCGGGTGCATCGACCGGTGAGATCTTTAGAAATGTAAGAGTAGTGCATGTTGTTTCCTGGGAAGTAGCCATGTTCCTATTCCTCTGGAACGCGAGATCCTGTGAAGACATACAGGATTTCCGGTTTTCTCCTCAAGGAATCTCTGCCAGCGGGCTAATTGATGACTAATTCCCGGCGCGTCAACTACTGAGGTCATTAATCCTGTAAGTGCAGTGCGTGTGCTTTACTCGAGAGTTGGCGGTGATCTTCCTGCGCTGGATGGTGAGATCCGGCACCGATCTAACGTCGGTTAACGGAGTTTCCCTCAACTAGGTACCTCCTAGCATCGAAGCACCCCCCAAACCGGTACAAGCTCTAAGCTTTGCGCAGTGGCAATACCATAACCAATGAAGGTTTACTGAGGTGTGGTTATTGCTAGTTGAAACTATGCTCCCGACCGGTCTCCCGGCACGATGTACTGCATACACGTGTGTGTGTGGAAGTAAGGGGTGATGATTGAACAAGGAAAAGGAAAGATCGAGCGCGGTCTGTGGGCCGTTTGGTAGGGTAATCCTCTGGAATACGCGTGTCGGAAGAAGAAACCATGGAAAACTACCGATCAGAGCAGCCGGCCGCTAGAATTCTCTTGCAGAGAACGGCTGAATTCGACCTAGTTATGAAGTTGGTGTCGAAAATACTGCCACCGTCAAAACTCGAACCTTAGGACAAGGAGAGGGGGCTCAGGGCATCAACTGATGTCACTGCAGTGCCTCTGACTCGGAGGTCCTACGATCGAGTTTCGACGGTGGTAGCTAAATAGCTAGGTTGAATTCAACTATTGTTTGGAGGAAAATTATAGCGGCTGGCTCATATGATTTTTAGTTTCCCATGGTTTCTCCTATCAAAACCAGGCGAATGCCGGAGTAGTACTTTAACCAACGGGTCGCGTCCGATACATCCTTCCTCAACTATGCCCCCGCCTCTGCCATTTCACACACACACACACACACACTCATTAAATGCACTACACTACCACTCATGTCGAGAGCTTGCAACTTATCCCCGATGTGAGAGATACCTGAAGAGAGAACTCCGGCAAGACGACGCGTGAGTCGGCACCGAATCCCACGTTCTAGGAGAGGAACAGCGTCACCTCCCGGGATAAAACAGGCACTACACTTACGAAACTAATGACCTTAAAAGTTAACGCGGTCGTAAACGCTATATATGTATAACACACACACACACACACTTCATATATATGTAATAACACACACACACAAAGTTTTCAGACCCAAAGACGTAAGACGTGTTTCTCTATGTACGCCGACTCGAACCTAGTACCCGGTCAGAGTCGCTGCAGTTGATGTCAATTGAATCCTTTATTTGAGAAACCCATCAAGCGCTAAATTTCCCATTTTGAGAAAACTGAGAAGTGTCCCAGTATTTCTGACTTCAAAATATTTTTAATATTAATAGTCAATAAATGAATGTGTTTTCTGTTCAATAAGCTCTAAAAGATGTCTATCCACATGGAACAATATTCCGCCGCTGACGCGCTTTTTAGATTTTGGCGTTTGACAGGTTTCTGAAATAATTGAACTGATACCCAGAGCCACCGCAGCCGGTTCTGCACGGGAGTGTCTGCGGGACCCTGCGGGACTTCAGTAAAGTCGGCACCGTGGTGAAGAAAGTGATGTGTACAAAATGTATATAGTGAAGTGACGTGTGGTATGAATGTGTGAGTGAATGTGTACGTACATTTAGATTAAGAATGAATGCGAGAGTGAATGAAAAACTGAAAAAGAAGAAAGAACAATTTAATGAACTATTTATTGTATCATTCCATCATTATTATATATGTTGTATAACTAGAGAGCCCAAAGAGGCCATGTAAACAGTTATACGATGTTTCTTTTTTTAATATAGGCTCGCACTAAGCTGCAGAAGCCATGAAGGCTGCAGCGTTGATGTTTCCCGATCTATATAAATAAAAACGAATCGCCGAAATCTATGTAAGCGCCTAACTTTCGAACGACTGCACCAAATTGGATAATCCTCTTTTTATATGTGTTCGTTTATTGTCAGGACAAGGTTTGTATAAAAATAAAAAATATAAAAAACGAACAAATTGTTTTTAAATCTCAAAATATGAAAAATGAGTGAGTCAATAAGATAGAAGACTGTGAAAGATCTTCAATATATTAACAAATTATTAAAAGAGGAAAAGAGAGACGGAAAGAGGGGAAAGTGAGAAAGGTGAAAAGAAGAGGGGAGAAAGAGAGAGGGGGGAGAGGGAGAATGGAAAAGAGAGATGGGGAAGCGAGAGAGGGGGAAAGGGAGAAAAAACAGCTAGAGGTAAAGACGGTAAAAGTGAGAAGAGATAAAAGAGAGAGAGAGAGAAGAAAGGGAAGTGTTTGGGGGGAATGAGAGGGAAATTGAAAAAGGAAAGAGAGATAAGGAAAGGAAGAGAGAGACGGGGAAAAGGGGGAAAAGGGGGAGAGGGAGAAAAAGAGTTAAAAAGAGAGAGGAAAGGAGAGAGGGGGAAAGAGGGAGGAGAAGAAATGAAAAGGGAAAATATTGGTAAAAAAGACAGCGGCAAAAAGAGAAAAGAGATAGGGAAAAGTGAGATAAAAAGGGAGAGAGAAGAGGACGGGAAAGAGAGAGAAAAAGAGAGAAGTGGGAAATGAGAGGGGAAAGAGGGAAAGGGATAAGCGAGATGGAAAAGGAGAGAAAGAAAAAGAGAGAGGAAAAGTGAGGGGGGGAGAGAAGAGAGAAAGAGAGGGAGAGAGAAAGAGGAAAAAGAGAGCAAGGGTAGGACAACGTGCGCTGGGTTCTGCTAGTTAATTGAATAAATTCCCGCCTCTCCAGGGCAACTGGAGAGGGGAAAATGGGGACCGCTGCTACCCCGAGTGGAGGTCGCGGGGCGTGTCGGAGGCGGTGCAGCGTTTGATCACCCGCGTCTGTGCGCGGTGACAGCGGGGCAGCGCCGGGCGGGCGGGCTGGCAGACACAGAGCGACGGACGCCTGCCGGGGGCGGAGCACGTGGGCGCGGACAGCGGCGGGCGGCGACGCTGGGCGAGAGCTCGGCTGCCGCGGCGCGGGCTTTACGACGCCGGCCGCCTGCTAAGGGGCCGCCTGCTATGGGGCCGCCTGCTAAGGGGCCGCCTGCTAAGGGGCCGCCTGCTATGGGGCCGCCTGCTAAGGGGCCGCCTGCTAAGGGGTCACCTGCTAAGGGGCCGCCTGCTATGGGGCCGCCTGCTATGGGGCCGCCTGCTAAGGGGCCGCTCGCTAAGGGGCCGCCTGCTAAGGGGCCGCTATGAGGCCGCCTGCTAAGGGGCCGCCTGCTAAGGGGCCGCCTGCTAAGGGGCCGCCTGCTATGGGGCCGCCTGCTAAGGGGCCGCCTGCTAAGGGGTCACCTGCTAAGGGGCCGCCTGCTATGGGGCCGCCTGCTAAGGGGCCGCCTCTAAGGGGCCGCCTGCTGGACCGCCTGCTAAGGGGCCGCCTGCAAAGGGACCACCTGGGCTAAGGGACCGCCTGCTAAGGGGCCGCCTGCTAAGCGGCCGCCTGCTAAGGGGACGCCTGCTAAGGGGCCGCCTGCTATGGTGCCGCCTGCTAAGGGGCCGCCTGCTAAGGGGCCGCCTGCTAAGGCCGCCTGCTAAGGGGCCGCCTGCTAAGGGGTCGCCTGCTAAGGGATCGCCTGCTAAGGGGCCGCCTGCTAAAGGGCAGGCTGCTAAGGGGCTGCCTGCTAAGGGGCCGCATGCTAAGGGGCCGCATGCTAAGGGGCCGCATGCTAAGGGGACGCATGCTAAGGGGACGCCTGCTAAGGGACCGCCTGATAAGGGACCGCCTGCTAAGGGGCGCCTGCTAAAGGGCAGACTGCTAAGGGGCCGCCTGTTAAGGGGCCGCCTGCTAAGGAACCGCCTGCTAAGGAACCGCCTGCTAAGGGGCCGCCTGCTAAGGGGCCGCCTGCTAAGGGGCCGCCTGCAAGGGGACCACCTGCTAAGGGACCGCCTGCTAAGGGGCCGCCTGCTAAGCGGCCGCCTGCTAAGGGGACGCCTGCTAAGGGGCTGCCTTGCTGCGGACGTGATTTGCGCCTGGGAGCGCTGGCTGCGGACGCACACGGTGGCACACGGTTCCTTCCTCTTCCTGTTCTGTCCTCACCTCTTACACACACACACTTACACTAACATGCACTACACTACCACATATTCCGGAAGACCGGTCGGGAGCTTAGAGCTTGTCCCGGCTGGGGCGGTGCCCCGCTGGTGGGAGAGTCCTGGTTAGGGGGAAACCCCACTAGCCGACGGTAGGTCGGCGCCGGATCTCGCCATTCAGCGGGAGAAGATCACAGCCGTCTCCCGAGAACAAACATGCGCTACACTTACGGGACTAGTGACCAAAGCAGTTGACGCGCTCGAAAACACGAAAAATCAATCAATCAATCGTAGCGCGGTGGCTAGGTGTGACACGTGTTTCCACTTACGATGAAATCCAGTGTCCGTTTCTCAATGAAAGGAATGAATACAAGTTCTCCGATATGTTAGTCTTCTGAGTTAAATTACGAAATACAGTCGACTCCCGTTATAGTGAACTTCTGGGGACTAACATTTTTGGTTGTCTATATCCGAGGTTCACTATATCCGATGATGTCAAAATTGAATCTGATGAAATCAAAAGAGAATTCCTCAATAAAGGTTAATTTTTATTAACGTAGAGATATAGCAAAACACATTAATAGCACAAACTGAATATTGGATTATCTTTATTTATGCTTTAAAAAAACAATTTCTTTTCAATTTTTTGCTTCGTATTTTTTTATTAGTAATTTTTCTACGTCTTTCTCCAGGATTCGTGTTTTCTCCATAATTGATACTACTTTGATCTCTGTGTCTAAGTATCGTAATGCAGTCTTGACACTGTTCAATGCCACAGTTGGAATTCAAGCTGCCTAGTGTTGGAATTTGTGGCACTGAGGCGATATATTGTCTTCCAGAAGGGAATTAACTTCCAAGACGTTGTATTTCTTAGGTTCAAGTTCATAACCGAGTTTTCTTATGCTTATTTGTAATGTAAGGAAACGTAATCGGTGATTGACCACTATAACCGAGGGCTCACTATATCTGAGTTCACTATAACCGGAGTATCCTGTAAAATATTGGCTTTGGTTTTGAGAGGAAATGTATGTATTTTAAGGGGATAGCTATGAGGAAATTTAATTGAATTGAGGTATAAGCTTCTTGATTTAAGATATTATTCTTGATTAAGATATAAAGAATGAGGTATAAACTTTGAATCTGTGTCAAAATTATTGGAATCATTATTTCGGATTTCCCTCCTCTCGTACGTTAATCACCCTTATCACTCAGCGTTCCTGTGGCCTGAAATGCAAAGCGGTTTTTAATGGTACGTAAGGAGGGAAGCCCCTTGTTCTTTGAAATGCCACCTACAGGCTTCTCTGTCAACTACAGTCGACTCCGGTTATGGTGAACTTCTCGAGACTCACATGTTTGGTTCACTGTATCAGAGGTTCACTATATCCGATGATGCCAAAAGTAAATAAAATTTCTCACGATTGATTTTATTAATACACAGATACATCAAAATTGATTAAGAGCACAAACTGAAAATTTCAACATCTTCATTTGTGCTTAGAAAATCAATTATGTTCAATTGTTTACTTTGTGCATTGTTCATTAGTAATTTCTCTAGATCCTTCTCCAGCCAGAGTTCGTGCTCTCTTCATACTTGTCTTTGCATTGTCTTCTCACTGTAAGTACCGTTAATGCGGCCTTGACACCTTTCAATTCCTCTCCCTACTCTCCAAAAGCCCTTCCGCTCGCCTAGTAACATACAAGATCCAATTAACTTCCATGACTTTGTATTCCGTAAGTTCACTGTGACCGAGGTTCAGGTTCACTATAACTGAATATTCTTATGGTTATTTGTAATGTAAGTGAAACAGGGCCAGTGACTTAAGTTCACTACAACCGAAGGTTCACTATATCCGAGTTCAATATAACCGGAGTCGACTGTATATGAAACCGTGATGCACGATGAGTCTTGTTGCGCACCGTCACTCCGACTTGGACGAGAAGAGACGTGGGCAGATCAGCTAACTCACGATGTACTCTTACAATGTGGGCTGGCGGAAGCCAGACGCAAATCGCGCCAATAGATTTTTCTCTATTATCGCATCGCGCAAATCGACGCGTATATTTTGTTGTGCGTTTCATTTGAAGTAGTTTATGGCATTGATTTCTTTCCTCTTAAGAAAAATGTACGAAACGCCACTGGCTGAAATTCTTCTGTTTTCGTGAACTATCTAATATTGAAATATTATATACAATCGTGGAATTGGTACATTCACTAACGTTTATATGGTTAGTTATCTATCACGATATATTAAAATTATATTATTATATGTGCCGATATGCGGTATAAAGACTCGCTGAATGTACGAGAATAATCGAAGTCGACCAGCTTTGATCCGAGTTTTCCTGATTGGCTTATTTGAGAAAACAAGATGAAACAGGATAGTAGGATGATGAAAGGTTTTATAACATGGCAACATAAGTCAGAAATTCGAGAAAAGAGATAGCAGAAAAATATCAGCCTACAGTTAAAGCGTGCTTAAATCAAATGTGTTTTTCACGCATGCATTTATTTAACAGATAACGTCACGATGGCAATGGTTTCAAGATCGAACGTCTCCGTCTAGCTTATTCACAGTGATCTAGTGTTGCAGTTATGTGACATGGTTTACGATGTAAAGTATCGGAGTTATCTCGTTTCATGATCGCTGAGTGTAGGCCGGGAGGACAAATGGTAGCCGGCAAATGCTGTATTGTCAGATTGGAAATGGGAGAAATATACTGTATAAAGGCGAAAAATAGGAGAAAATTCGAGGATTTTTTTAGGAGATGAAACGGTGGAATTTCGGTAGAGTCGTGGAAACCTTGCAAAAAGAATATCGGTTATATAATAAACGATGATTCCCGTAAAAATTTTATTTCTGAGATCCTATTCAGTACGTTACGTTTCTGAAAAAAACCCAACATGTATTACAAAAGTTGAATACGTCAAAAATCAAAGAACCAATTAATGAAATACAAATATTTCAAGTGATATGATAGTTGCACAAATTTTATAGAATAATGAATTGGTTGAAAAAAACAACAATTTAACGTGTTCTTCAATTGATGATTGGAGAATTAAAATTATTTTTCCGTTGAAAATTATAAAGAAATTAGTGTAATCATAAATCACTCGTTGACACTTCACTAAATTTCCCTTCCCAATATACACTTCTGGATAAATTATACGCAACATTTGTTGAATGCGGTTGGCAACACTGGGCGAAAAGCTACATAGAAGGCCGCGCCTAGGACGAAATGGGTGTGGCTCAGCGTGGCGGCATGGAGTTTGATCAGCAAGCGGCGACAAGTGACAGGCGAGTGTTCAGAAGAATTTACTTGTTCAGGCACTTGCGTAAATAACACGCGATGCAATAACATTTCTTTTTCTTATCATTCAATGACTCGTCTGTCAAAGAGAAGAATGTTGAGGGCCCTTCGTGATATTTGTGTTAGGTACTGTATTGTACAATTTTGTAACATTGTTAATGTTATTCTTTCATGCCATTTGTGTGAATATTTATCTTCACCCTTCTCCCCATTTCTAGTGTTTAAGATTGCTGTTCGATATAAGATCGTTAAAATGTCAGGAATTCGATGTTTCTATTTGCCAGATGACACTTTGCCAGATGACATTAAACGATTAAATTCAATAGAAAAGTTTAAATCCCAAGTGAAATCGTTTCTGCTGCATAACTGTTTCTATACAATTAGAGAATGTACTGAGCATCACAAGAAAAGTAAAATTAATTTTAACAATGATACATAATGCATTATTTACCATTTGGACTGTATAAATGTGTATAAACAACCTGTAACAAGTATTGTACTACAGCCTCCGGGTCAATGACCCCATCTCGATCAGGTTTTTCGTCCAGTTTCCCTGATCCATTGAGCAAATGCTGAAATGGCCCCTTGTTTTGCTTCTGGACATAAATGTAACTTCATTTTCTGTGCACGTCTTCTAGAATTCAGTGGGAAATACAATTATTCAAATTATCGTTTCCATGTTGTCGCGGCAGGAAGTAATAAGAGCCAAAATTTATTACTTATTTATCTTTGAAAATAGATTTTATTACATGGGAGTTTTTTTGTTGTTTTTTTCTCCCTTTCAAAATTCAAAATGTATTGCTTGTTTATCCTTGAAAATAGATTTTATTACATGGGAGTTTTTTTTTCTCCCTTTCAAAAATTCAAAATTTAAGTAGTATATGCCTTAGTGTAGGGATCACAGAATTTTGAAAATGTGCACACAATTCACTTTTCCCCATAGCACGTCATACGCAGTTTTTAACTGTTTTTTAGTAAAATAAATAAATAAATAAATAAATAAATAAATACAAATATTTCCTAGCTCATTTGGTTAGAGTAGTGTTTCCCAGCGGGGTCAGTATTGACCCACTAGGATCAGTGAAATATTTAAAGGGTCAATGATGATGAAGGGGTTGATTAGAGCTCGATAGCCGAATATGCAACGACAAATGATCTGTGTTGACAAGATCCTATTGATTGCAAAAAATGTAAATGAGGTTATTGTTCAGAACATCTACTAATACTTGTTGATATTTCTAAAAATTTATAAGTTTAATAGCATAAAAGTAATAAAACATAAACTTAAGAAACAATTGTTTTAAAAACTTTTATTCTTATTCTTTGTCTACGTAATTTTTCTAAGTCGTTTATGTGCAATTATTTGTGTTAAGATTATTTTGTAGGCTGTATAGTACAGAGAAATGTCGGGGGGGGGGGTGATGAAGCAAATATTTCTTTTAAAAGCGTTAGATTTTTCAGTAAGCGCTCATTTTAACTTAATCATGATAATCGCAAAACTAGGATTTTAGCGTGATAACCGCCAAATGCATTTCCCCATGACCTTGGTGATTGTTGAAGTGGAACTTAAGAATTCTTGCGATGGAGTTTTCCCTTAGCACGCACCTTGGCGACTGTTACGTGACAACCGCCGAACGCATTTCCCCGTGAGCAATGACCTTGGCGAATGTTCAAGTGGATCTTGAGGATTCTTGCGATGGATTTTTCCCTTAGCACGCACCTTGGCGACTGTTACGTGACAACCGCCGAACGCATTTCCCCGTGAGCAATGACCTTAGCGAATGTTCAAGTGGATCTTGAGGATTCTTGCGATGGATTTTTCCCTTAGAACGCACCTTGGCGACTGTTACGTGACAACCGCCGAACGCATTTCCCCGTGAGCAATGACCTTAGCGAATGTTCGAGTGGATCTTGAGGATTCTTGCGATGGATTTTTCCCTTAGCACGCACCTTGGCGACTGTTACGTGACAACCGCCGAACGCATTTCCCCGTGAGCAAGGGCCTTGACGATTGTTGGGACGGTCCTCCCTCCCCCCAGAGGGGCCTTGGCGATTGTTCGGGCGACGGTGTGGGCGTGGTCGGCGCCTTTGAGCGGCGGCGCCTGGCGAGGGGCCACGTGGCGACGGCGGCGGCGCCTTTGAAGCGAGGCGTCGCGGCGCCGGGCGCCGCGGGCTATTCCTGCCACAGCGCGCGCCTTGTCCGCGCACCTGCCGTCGCGACGCTGGCGCTGACGCCGACGCCGCCGGCGCCGCTCGGGGCGGACGGCGAGCCGAAATAAGTGCACATCATACACCGGCAGAACCGCCTCGCAGCCCGTCTATGTCTACACACCGGCTCAGGGCCTCGACTGATGTCACTGCAGTGCCTCTGACCGGGAGGTCCTGCAGTTCGAATTCTAACGGTGGCAAGATTTTCGACACCGGCTTGTCTGCTAGGTCGAATTCAGTCGCTGTCCGGACGATAATTCTAGAGACCGGCTGCTCTGATCGGTAGTTTTCCGTGGTTTCTCCTCTCAACGCCAGGTGCCATCTACCTCAATATTATCTATGTAAAGCACAAAATTAGATAAGTACGAATCGGAGGCTTTCCACTTGCTTCAAATATGCAGAAGCAAAGAGCATATGGAGCTTATGCCTTCATATGATGAGTCAGAATGATATATTCTATTTATTTTCTCTCATTTCATATTTAAAGAATAGGATTAAAATAGTACATTAATATTGGAATTGCAATAATATGACATGAACCGAACCGTCACTTTTTGGACTTAAATTGACTCCATTACGTTCAGGGAATGGACTATCAATAATATTGGCAATTAGTGAATCAAGTATCTACCAAGTACATTTTTTTAAAATTTTCATGTGGCTACAATTAGAGCAAAATGGGGGTTTGGAAATAAGTTAATCAAAATTAGAACATGTTGAAAATTGGTCATTTTTAGACTATGAATAGGAGTCGAGTATGGTAATCGCTCATTGAGTTTCACATTACGAATAAAGAATTTTAATAATGATACAAAAATGTTTCTCAATATGACCACTGCCGGTGCTTTTATCCAAACATCTCCACATGAACTTTATTACATGCTGCAATGAGCTAGCGATCACTGTTACTTTACTTTTTAAAGATGTATAAATAGTGTTTGCGAACACTTGAATAAAATTGACTGGAAAATAAAAAATTGAGTTTGAGTAACGCTAACATTTTAATAAATGATAACAGCGTTCCTTCGTGAAATTGAATCCAAAAATGAAAAATACGTCATGTGACTTCTGGTCTGAATGTCGCAGTGTCATCCCCGCTTCTAACCTCCAGGCGCCGAAGTTGGGGATTTGCTCGTTAAAAAGTTAGTGTCCGTCGACCCGGAAATTCCGACGGCCGAACACTTCGGGATCGAGAAATGTGAGCGAAAGTTCCAAAGTTGTCCATGCCCCACATACCAAAGTCGAAATGACAGATTTATTGCGAAGCGACGCGAAAGAATTGCTTCGGAGCCGTTCTGAAAACCATGTTAAAAGTTGACGGGAATATTTTCGTCACGAAAGACGTTTGCAGTTTTGAGAGGACTATTGGAAGGCGTCGGCAGGTCGTGTAACATTCGCCTGTCACTTTAAGTGACAGTCTTGACCTGAGATTTCAAATTTTCACCCAGCACAACGTTTCACTTTATTGTTTTCAAATGTGTTGGCTTAGACAAGTTTATAAGTTACTGCAAGATCTAAGCGACGACACACAAAGTACGTTCCGTCTAACCCTTGCGAATGCGGACTGAATTTTGAAACTCCTTTCCAATCCAGATTCGATCGATGGTGTTGGACCGCAAACATACACATGCTTAGCAGAGGCAATTGTATCTTTATAGAATAAATACACACGTAAAGTTAATCCATAAACGTATGTCAACAAGTCAGATGACGTATAAGAAATGGTGGATAGGTCAATCTGATCAGAGAGCCAATAAAGATAGCGCGATATTTGGTTCTATCGCCGTAATATTTCTTAAATTCTATTTACATAGCTTACTTATGGCCTAGCTTACAAACTAGATACTTACAAACTAATCTAAATCTACTTTGTCTTACATCCTGACTTAAGTTAACAACGAACATAATTTACATTATTTACAGTAAGCAGTACATGGGAGATGGAGAGAAAAAAGGAAGTGAATGACAGAAGGAAGGAAAGAAAAGGAATGTGACAGAAAACTGTTCTCTTTTCATTGGTAATTCGACAAACGTTTTCTTTCTATCCTTGTGAAACCACTAAAATGCATCAACCAAATTTCGTCCTCGCATCTCTACCCACGACTTTTTGTGTGCTCAGATTATGGTGAACTTCTGTGGACCTATGTTGTGCCGATCAGTTCGGATATAAATAATAACACTACGCAAAAGGACAAGATGTGTGTTATTTCAACACGTTTTACAGTATTCTTTTTTGATAGCTCTTATCTAAAACTATACTACATAATTATACTATCTCCTTGTTACTTGTCCATGGTAAGCCATGTTCATTTGTAACTTTTCAATCATAAACAATAACATTAAATTAATTATTGTCTCCACGATACTCTTAACACTTACATTTTTGGTTTACTATATCAGAATCAATCATGATTGAATTCATGATTTCAGGAGTTCAATATACAATCGGTAATGCACAATCGGCATACAATTGAATTCAAGATTCAATAACCTCGTTCTTTCTTCACACTCGATGCCACATTGTTCACATACTTTAAATATAATTGTGCAATCTATAAAATCCTTCAATGACCCTTGCATTGTTGGAGCACATTATTCATTTTTGTAATCTCTTATTTATTGCACTCGTTTTACACTTGTTTTCTAAAACACTTCGGAATCCCCTAGTTTTCAACTTGCAGTCCTCGTCGATAAAGCGTCGATTGCAGTCCTCGTCTCAATTCAGTCAAACCTTAAATGGAACGTCCATTTAAATGAATTGAACACAAAATTAAGTTCATTATGCTACGCGTTCAGAATTCTTGCAAATTCAGTCAGCCTTCATACTGCTCGTTGTGTATACTTCGCGAATGTTCATTCCCGCCTGAGATATGGGATAATATTCTGGGGAAATACATCTTATAGCTCCCAGACTTTTAGATTACAAAAACGAATTGTACGAATAATAACCAAATCCCACCCACGTGATTCATGTAAGCCTCTCTTCATTAATCTAGGAATTCTACCATTACCGTGTCTTTTTATTTACGAATCAGTGGTTTTGTAAAAAATGACTTGCTTAAGGGCGGGAATATATTTTCAGAAAATGCCGAAGTCTATTACTATAACACTCGACGTAGAAATCATATTCATCAGGTGACAGTATCAACAGCTCATTACAAAAAATTCACATACAATACATGTACATTATTTTACAACACTTTGCCAGATGACATTAAACGATTAAATTCAATAGAAAAGTTTAAATCCCAAGTGAAATCGTTTCTGCTGCATAACTGTTTCTATGCAATTAGAGACTATACTGAGCATCACAAGAAAAGTAACATTAATTTTAACAATGATACATAATGCATTAATTACCATTTGGACTGTATAAATGAGTATAAACAACCTGTAACAACTATTGTAACACAGCTTCCGGGTCAATGACCCCCATCTCGATCAGGTTTTTCGTCCAGTTTCCCTGATCCATTGAGCAAATGCTGAGATGGCCCCTTGTTTTGCTTCTGGACATAAATGTAACTTCATTTTCTGTGCACGTCTTCTAGAATTCAGTGGGAAATACAATTATTCAAATTATCGTTTCCACGTTGTCGCGGCAGGAAGTAATAAGAGCCAAAATTTATTGCTTATTTATCCTTGAAAATAGATTTTATTACATGGGAGTTTTTTTGTTTTTTTTTTTCTCCCTTTCAAAATTCAAAATTTATTGCTTATTTATCCTTGAAAATAGATTTTATTACATGGGAGTTTTTTTTGTTTTTTTCTCCCTTTCAAAATTCAAAATTTATTGCTTATTTATCACTTGAAAATCGATTTTATTACATGGGAGTTTTTTCTCCCTTTCAAAATTCAAAATTTATTGCTTATTTATCCTTGAAAATCGATTTTATTACATGGGAGTTTTTTTGTTTTTGTTTTTCTCCCTTTCAAAATTCAAAACTTAAGTAGTATATGATTTAGTGTAGGGATCACAGAATTTTGAAAATGTGCACACAATTCACTTTTCCCCATAGCCCGTCATACGCAGTTTTTAACTGTTTTTTGACGTAAATAAATAAATAAATAAATAAATAAATAAAGACGTCAAGCTGGACAGATGTTCGGTAAACCGATTGTTGAAAGTTCACTATAATCGAATCTTCTCGTGCTTGTTTGTTACGTATGTGGATTAGGCGTAGTGGATTCAATCCACCATATCCGAGTTCACTTCATTCAGGGTCGACTGTTTTTGCAAATTTTTTACGCATTCATCTCGCCAAGCTCCGAGTCTTGTCACCATTTGTCAGCAAACATTGAGAAGCTGTTCGAATATCCAAGCGGCATCGTGACGGAAATTAATTCCCCGTGCACGTGTTGGTTCATTTTCAATTCGCCGAGACCGCGACGTCCATTTACATGATGCAATCGTTCTGCAAGTGGAGTGATTCCCGTGAATTGGCATTGAGACATCATTGAGATGCAGCGCCGAATACGCGTTCGCACATGCGTAACCATATCGATGGTGCGTCTCCAGTCGTATCCGCGAAGGATAGACGGATACCGTCTCTCTCTCTCTCTCTCTCTCTCTCTCTTTCTCTCTCTTTCTCTCTCTCTCTCTGTCTCTCTCTCCATGTCTCTCTCTCCCTTTCTCTGTCCCTCTCTCTCTTTCTCTGTCTCTCTTTCATCGTCTCTCTTTCTCTCTCTCTCTCTGTATCCCTCTCTCCATGTCTCTCTCTCCCTTTCTCTGTCCCTCTCTCTCTTTCTCTGTCTCTCTCTCTTTCTTCGTCTCTCTCTTTCTCTCTCTCTCTCCCTTTTTCTCTCTCTCTGTGTCCCTCTCTCCATGTCTCTCTCTCCCTTTCTGTGTCCCTCTCTCTCTTTCTCTGTCTCTCTCTCTTTCTTCGTCTCTCTCTCTCTCTTTCTCTCTCTCTCTCTTTCTCTCTCTCTCTCTCCGTGTCCCTCTCTCCATGTCTCTCTCTCTCTTTCTCTGTCCCTCTCTCTCTTTCTCTGTCTCTCTCTCTTTCTTCGTCTCTCTCTCTCTCTCTTTCTCTCTCTCTCTCCGTGTCCCTCTCTCCATGTCTCTCTCTCCCTTTCTCTGTCCCTCTCTCTCTTTCTTCGTCTCTCTCTCTCTTTCTTCGTCTCTCTCTCTTTCTTCGTCTCTCTCTCTCTTTCTTCGTCTCTCTCTCTTTCTTCGTCTCTCTCTCTCTTTCTTCGTCTCTCTTTCTTCGTCTCTCTCTCTCTTTCTTCGTCTCTCTTTCTCTTTCTCCGTCACTCTCTTTCTCCGTCTCTCTCTCTCTTTCTCCGTGTCTCTTTCTCCATCTCTCTCCCATACTTCATTAAGATTCTCTCCTAAACCGAGATTCGAGATTAGATGCATCACAGTGTTTTTATACGTTGCATTTATTTGATTGCACTTCTCGGGTTTGAGATCTGAAATAATTGTGATTAAAGTATTATGTATTGCTTGAGGTATTGTCGATTCAAATATCATTCAGCATGCTCGTATTGTTAAATGAGACAAAATATGCGACGAAAAAATGTTATTTCATGGCATTATACTTCAACATGAAAATATCACTTTGGTGAGCAATATTAGAGTTGTGTAGAAACATTCTGTCAAGTAGGAACTGCAATAAAAACAAATTGTACTTATTAACTTACAATTGATGTAAGTTTACTGCGATACATCGGAATGAATAACTGGATGATATAGTTCACCAGGAACATCAATTGATAAGCAGCATAATTGATAAGCAGCGAGGGTACATCTCTCTCTCCGTGTCTCTCTCTCTCTGTCTCTCTCTCCGTGTCCCTCTCTCTCCGTGTCCCTCTCTCTCCGTGTCCCTCTCTCTCCGTGTCCCTCTCTCTCCGTGTCCCTCTCTCTCCGTGTCCCTCTCTCTCCGTGTCCCTCTCTCTCCGTGTCCCTCTCTCTCCGTGTCCCTCTCTCTCCGTGTCCCTCTCTCTCCGTGTCTCTCTCACCGTGTCCCTCTCTCCGTATCCCTCTCTCGGTGTCCCTCTCTCTCCGTGTCCCTCTCTCTCCGTGTCCCTCTCTCTCCGTGTCCCTCTCTCCGTGTCCCTCTCTCTCCGTGTCCCTCTCTCCGTGTCCCTCTCTCTCTCCGTGTCCCTCTCTCTCCGTGTCCCTCTCTCTCCGTGTCCCTCTCTCCGTGTCCCTCTCTCTCCGTGTCTCTCTCACCGTGTCCCTCTCTCCGTATCCCTCTCTCGGTGTCCCTCTCTGTCTCTCACTCCGTTTCTCTTTCCGTCTCTCTCTTTCTCCGTCTCTCTCTTTCTCCGTCTCTCTCTTTCTTTCTCCGTCTCTCTTTCTCCGTCTCTGTCTTTCTCCGTCTTTCTCCGTCTCTCTCTCTCTTTCTCCGTCTCTTTCTTCGTCTCTCTCCCATACTGACTGACTGCCTCAGTCTGACTGACTCTGTCTCTGTATCTCTCTGTCCCTCTCATTCACGTTTAGTTGCAGATGGTGTAAGTCTCTGAGCAGGTGGGGTAATATGGAGAAGCGCCGAACCAGCAACAATATAATAGAATGTTCTCATCCTGTAGATTACGGTGCGAGAAACGTTTCTTCGAGCATTGAGTTTGAGTTTGTTCGTTTTAAAAATTTGAGATTTTATTGCCCTAAAACGCTTCATTTAGGAATTATTAAACGATATAAATTCAAAAATTCTGTCGAGTGTTGCGGATTGCATTTGATATGAATATTTAGCTTTCTTGTAGAGTACCATCTAGTGGAGTTACAACAAAATTAAAAGCACAAAAACCTTTGATATGATATATATATATATATACAGAGAGAGAGAGAGAGAGAGAGAGAGAGATAAAAGGCATCATACTATCTCTAATGTGGGGATCTCCTTCCTGGGCAGAGTTCTGCAGGTTGAGATACCTGAAAGTGGAACCTCACCAGCCGAGGTGCAAGTCAGCGCCATCGATCTCACGTTCCAGCAGGACATTAACTAAACACATGTCTAATGACCTCGGTTATTGACACGCGCACAATCAATATTCATTCACTCATTCATTCGTAATTAAATGAATAATTTAGTAATTACCGAAGGTGGATTAAAAGAGAAAGTACTTGTTTCCCAGAAATGACTCCGGTTTTAATTAATAAAATGCAAATAATTCCTGGATAAGCTAGCCAAACGTGATTTTGCTTAAAAATCCTTTAATGAATTTTCCACGAAATGCCTCCATTCCCATGACAACATCGAAACCACAATTTTTGTTTAAGAATCTCATGATAGTGTTTGATTTTCTCTCTTGGCTCAGGACACTTTTAAAACTTTTAAGCATAATCTCACACATTAATGCAAATACTTTATATACAACTATAACATCCCTAGTGCTTTTTGTATGTTCCATTTGGATCCACATGTTAGGAACTAATACCAAGAACGCCTCAGAAACGTGGTGACTGATTCAGACATTTGGTGATTGTTATGTAATATTATTATGCTAGTTGAAGCCGGAAAAGTTTTTCTTACCTGCAGATATATTTCGCACAGGTAGGTCGCAAACCTGGATGGTTTCCTCGTTGAATGATCCACAAGATCATCCCTTAAGCCACACTTTTGTACTTGTGTAAATGGTTCGCTTATATCTTTCAGAAAAAAGTCACATCGATCGCGGTATATTAGGTTTGGTGAAAATCCTATACATGGTTTAGACGTAGTGTTCATGTAAAGATGAATGGACGAACGTTTTGCTGGAATACCCTTTCTCGGCATCAACCACCCACAAAACGTGAATTTAAAACTACTTAGTATTCGTTTAAGTGAACTTATTTGAGTGTTAAAAATCCACTTTTCAGCATCAGGAACTCCAAAAACAATTTTTTGTGGAAAAATCGGCAGTTTTCTCTATATCATTAGTAGGGAGAAGAATTTTATGACCTAAACAATCTTGAAAATGCTTCTGAAAATATGCATTTATGACCTAAAAATTCTCAAATATGCATTTTGATATGCAATTAACAATATTTCATTTCCTGCATAACCTTTCTTGATAAAATTCACGACAAGCGTGCCTGGAAAGAAAACATATTCTACTATTTTTGTACAAACAGAATATAATCTACCTCACTTCTTGGGAGAAATAATTTAAGCAAATATTCTCCTTCGTGAAGTACATAGTATGTTTTGTGAGACTTCTTCCGCCTGGTTTAAAAATATCGAGAAATACCCTACATTTTCATAAGAATTTTATCATCTAAAGAAAAGAGAGAAGAAACAAATGCTGTGACGAGCTCTTTCTAATCAATGAACGTTCACAAATAATAGGGTTATAAAAAGATGAAAATAGTGAGACATGCCCACAAACTGCTCACAATTTTTGGGCGTTTCGTCGTAACCCGTTTCCGAATTTATGTTAACATGGGCGCCAGGAAAAAGATTACGATAATATTTTTAGCTATTGCTTCAAAGAAAACTAAATATTGTCCTGCTAGCTGGGTTGATAGGTTGCGTCTGAAATAATCGCTATTGCCTATTGATAGCCGATTACCCGATCTGCCATCCATACAGAGTGGCGAGGAATTTGAAAACAAATATTTTATCTAGCTACTTATTAGCTCGAATTGGCCAATGAAAATCGTTTTTTTTTCTTTCAAAAAGAAACTTATTACGGATTTATTGCTTATTGCAATGTAAAAATTTTAAATGGAAATTTACAACAGAAAGACTGTCCTTTGGTCATGACCTTGTTCCAACCTTTATACTGCACTATACTTCGCGCGCTCTTGATCGACGTCGCCACGAAGGACCATCTTCTCTTTTCCCCGGTCATGCGAATTCCAGAGTCGAAGTACCGCGTTCTTCTCTCCTGTTCTTCCACGCGAACGTTGCCGAGCCCCTGATCTGCATTACTTCAAATATTCGTAGTTCTAGTTTCATTAAACTTGCAAAAATAATACCCAGTTCTTTACGATTACACAGCGGAAATGTTTTAAAGTTCCACAAATTAATTACTTGTCCAGAATATTTCCGAGTCCTATCATATTCGACTTCTCACAAGTTCTAATTTCCGCATGTTTTAAAATAATTAAAGTCCAAACTGTTCGTGAACGTTCAAAATTCTATCAGTTCAATAATTAGTAGAGCTCCCTCGAGAAAAATAACAAGTTATGCCTTTAACACACTGTAAATTATTCGGAGTCCAACGTTCCTCAATCTCATAAAAAATTACAAGTTCCAATCACACAAATTATCTATCCGCGAGCGACCCGCACAGCGTCACGACACACGACAGAATGTGTATTATTTTATAACTGCTCAGCCCTCCAGACCTCGGTTTCCCTTTTCTACAGTTTTGTCTCAAAAAATCGGACATACTTCCGCAGTAGTAGACTATCGTTGCTCTCTCCAACCAATCCCCAAATCGTTTTCAAATCTGACTAGCCACGCCGTCACTTTCAATATCAGATGAATATTTATTTATCTTGACAACAACTTGGGCGTCGTTGCTAAGGCGCCATATTCCTATTTAATTACCCTAGCATTTCCACCCATTTACGACAAATAACATGTAATAAAAATGACCCACATATTGGTATGTCACAATTGAGATAAGTCTCCATTTTAACGATATATGCAAAATATGCTCCTATAATTACATGAATATACAATAAGAGGAAAAATCGGCCAAAAAGTGCAAAAGTATGCAGTATCATATTAATCTACATAGCATCAAATTCTAACCAAATGTCAAGAAATTTCACTTCACTATGCCTTGAAGTAACGGACAAAAATATGCAAAATCATAGAAATCCGCTCTCTAATCATTAGTATACATTTTGTAGTTGCATATGATGAAGTAAAAATACTGAATTAATAATGGCCATCTGCAACAAAAATAGTTGTATAGAGTAAAAAATGTTGTTACATAACGCAATCCGTTAATGGCAAATATTTATTGGAAGGGACGTCTTCCTTGGAGCTTTACTATCGCACGACGTCAGCTGTGTCGTAAGCTGTAACGTAGTGTGCATAATAATTCAGTCGGTACGCCCAGTATAATAACTGAGGGAGTAAAGTAATCAAATTCGTGTGTTTTTTGCATTAATGTCGAAACGTTTCCAATGTTTTTGTATTCTTCTCATGTTCCTGTGACGAAACTGTAGACACTTGTCACATGCGCGGAGATTGCATAGTATTCCTTCAATATGTGCTTCCTTATATTCGAAATTAGTAAAGTGGATGTTCTCTCTTAGATTAAAAATAGTTATTTATGCCCCAAGGACATTATAGATGTTTTAATGATCGAGTGGTGGAAATAATTAGAACCACTTAATGCCCATAGCAAGTACAAGACGATATACTTTACCTATTTTGATGATTCAGATTTATTTACTCATTAACTGGATCTCAACGCGACTCGGTTTGTCTTTTCATATTTTCCTCTTATAATTCTCTTTCATAATTCCCTGCAAAAGAGAACATGTGACATCATTCAACTGTTTTCACCTCATAACCACGATCCTCTCGATCTAGGTAAGTTAGTTTATACCGAGCTCCGTATCGAAGGCAATAACAAGGAATACAGTCTCTCTCTCTCTCCTCTCTCCATATATTCTCTCTCGGTCTATCTCTCTCCTCTCTCTCTCTACATATATTTTCTCTCGGTCTCTCTCTCTCCATATATTCTCTCTCCATCTATCTCTCTCCTCTCTCTCTCTACATATATTCTCTCTCGGTCTCTCTCTCTCTCTCTCTCTCTCTCTCTCTCTCTCTATATATATATATATATATATATATATATATATATATATAGAGAGAGAGAGAGAGAGAGAGAGGCAGACTTTCCACTGACGAGGCGGTCGTTTATTCACGTGTGGGGAATAGGCCGCAGCTCATTGGCTTTTGAGGCAAAGAAGGGAGCGGTGCTTAATAACTTAACTTTTCCCACAAAAACCTAAAGCGAGTGGTTGTCGTGCGCAGCGAGATGCTTCGTGGTTCGGTTCCGAGCGGTTGCGTCGCTTGTTGATGGCGCGTCACACCTGGGACGAGAGAAGAGCGATTCGACCGCACCTCGGCTGTCAGTGGCACAGAGCCTGCGACCGTCCCACAGCCATTCAGGACACAGAGCGCGCCGCAGTGGCCCCACCCCGCTCTCCTGCTCCCCCCTCCTGCTTGATTGATTGATTTTTTCGTGTTTCCGGGCGCGTCAACTACTTCGGTCATTAGTCCCGTTAGTGTAGTGCATGTTTTTTCTCCGGAGATGGCTGTGATCTTCCCCCGCTGGATGGCGAGATCCGGCGCCGACCTATCGTCGGCTAGTGGGGTTTCCCCTAACCTGGACTCTCCCACCAGCGGGGCACCGCCCCAGTCGGGACAAGCTCTAAGCTACAGACCGGTCTCCCGGAATATGTGGTAGTGTAGTGCATGATAGTGTGTGTGTGTGTGTAAGGGGAGAGGATAGGACAAGGAAGATAAAGGAAAGATCGCGCGAGGTCCGTGGCCCGTTTAGTAGGGTACTGCTCCGGCATTCGCCTGGTGGTGATCGGAGAAACCACGGAAAACTACCGATCAGAGCAGCCGGCCGCTAGAATTCTCCTCCAGACAGCGACTGAATTCGACCTAGCTGAAAAGCTAGTGTCGAAAATCCTGCCGCACGGTGAAAGTAGCCAATTTCAGGCATCTAGCTCGTAAAAAATCATTTTTCGACCTAGTTCCTATACATTTTTGGAGTTGCTCACACTATTCTCCAATACCCAGAGCATCTGGCAACACAGTTTGTTTAATGTTTGGGTTCGCATTAGTGCCGGTGAAACCCTTGGATTGTTTGGGTTCGGAGAACGTCACTGCGCGCCCTCACCAAGTGTTGCATAATGCGCCTTTTCAACACGTGTTTCTCAGGGGCATCCGCTACAGGAATATTCACATTTTTGCTGAATATCATAGCGTAAGGTACGTACTTTACTATGAAATATTCATATTTCATTTTCTGATTGCAGAACACATCATTAAAAGTTTTTGAATATAAGGCAGTAACATTTCCATAAAATTCTTTGACTTTATTTTTATCGAGATGTATAAAAAAAGTTACACGGAGTTACAGCGGGAAACTGGCTCGTTTATTTTCCTTTATTATTCATTTACAAGATGCAGTTAGTTCTAACTGCCCGAAATTGCCCCAATTCCAGAAAATAATATTTTTCAGAAACGATGCAGCCTATCCGAAGACGGGATTTGTTTGCCGTATGGCGAACTTCTGGTAGTGCACAGCGAAATGAGGAAGTATTTCGATTCGTTACAAAAAAACTTTGTATACAAGACTGTTCAGATGATATATCAAAGTTGGTTAAGACCACCATTAATGTATTTTGTGCTCAAATAAGCTCTCGATGGGCGAAGTGCAACAGAACACTGGAACGTTTCCTGGAACGCTACTCATCCTGGCTTAATGAAGACGTTGATTTTGACAGTCGTATTTATCTTGCCATGCCTTCAAGTAGTACCGCCCCCACACCAAAGAGAGGACGACCTCGTAAGCTTTTTGACACGTGCAGCGATTCTGGACAGTGGAAGAAAGCAAAAAAATTATCTGAAAAAAAATCTGCAGCAGAATTGGTTGCCGCTACGCAAATGACGTTGCGTGCATCAGGAAAACGGGACGCTGCTAAATTAGTGGGAGAGCTTTCCTTTTCGTCACCGCAGAGAGCCACAAAGCTGCGAAAAGCAAGAGAAGCAGCTCTGGAAGAGCAAAAAGTAATGAATGCAGATCAGGCTTTAGCTTTTATCATTGATTTGAAACTAAGCACTAATCAATACAAAGAAATTCGTGAAAATGCAATGGAGTATGGTAATAAAATGTATCCACCTTACCACCATGTGCAAGAAGCGAAAAAACTATGTTATCCGCCGGATGAAAATATAGTTGTATCTGAAATCACGGCTGAAGTGGAATTACAAGCCTTACTGGACCATACTGCCCGTAGGTTGTTCTATTCGCTAAAAGAAGTAATTAACGGTGCAGAAAAATTTGATAATGATTACTCTTTAGTGTACAAGTGGGGATGTGATGGCAGCTCTGACCAAAGTCGGTACAAACAGAGATTCGAACAGGGAAGTTCGCAGAGCGATGAAAATCTTTTTAGTGTTTCTTTAGTCCCTTTGCAACTCTATGTGAATGTACGTAATTCTGAAAAATGTATTATTTGGCAAAATCCGCGACCATCATCCACGCGTTATTGCAGGCCCATTAAACTTTCTTTTATCAAAGAAACAAAAGATGTTATTTCTCAAGAAGTAAACAATGTGCAACGACAAATAGAAAATTTGATAGACACAAAAGTAGAAATTGAAGGACATATCATAAATGTGACCCACAATTTGCTTTTAACAATGGTCGACGGCAAAATATGCAACGCATTGTCCATGTACACATCATCACAACGATGCTACATATGCGGTGCAGTGCCAACGGAAATGAACAATGATTCGCTGTTAAAACAAAGGAAGGCGGATCCTGCAGCACTTCCTTTCGGCATGTCTCCCCTACATGCTTGGATTCGATCTTTTGAATGTTTGTTGCACATTGCATATCGTTTAGATGTGAAGAAATGGGCCATACGGAATGACAGTGACAGAGAGAAGGTGGAAAGAAGGAAAAAGGAAATACAAGAAAAGTTCAAAGAAGAAATGGGGTTATTGGTAGATATCCCTAAAAGAAGTTCTGGGACCACAAATGACGGAAACACTTCCAGACGTTTTTTTAGGAATGCTACTGTCTCTGCAGCCATCACAGGAATCAATGAAAAGTTAATAGGTATGTTTAGAGTTATTTTAGAAACACTATCCTCAGGCTACGCCATTGATGTGCAAGCATTCAGTGACTACATTGGACAAACTAGAGAGCATTATTTAAACTTATACAGTTGGTTTCATATGCCAGTGACTGTACACAAAATTTTAGTGTATGGTGATGCCATAGTTCAGTCAAGTGTGCTTCCAATTGGACAACTTTCTGAAGACGCGCAAGAGGCTAGAAATAAAGACAATAGACGTTTCAGGGAAAATTTCACCAGAAAATCATCAAGAATAAATTCAAATCTCGATCTGCTTCATAGACTACTGATATCATCAGATCCTTACATTACCAGCTTAGGAAAATCTCATAAACCGAAAACGCATGATATGCCACGCGAAGTCATGAAATTATTGTGTGATACAAGTTCTCTGGAAGAAAAATGAAAAAACCTAACATTCCGAGGTGAGTATACGTATTTAATTTACTTAATATCAAACACTGTTGAAACTGCATGTGACAATTTGAGAGGCAA